>JANHGN010014922.1:12500-23671 GCA_024605025.1 Megaceryle maxima | reverse complement strand
TTTTCTTTTCTTTTCTTTTCTTTTCTTTTCTTTTCTTCTTTTCTTTTCTTTTCTTTTCTTTTCTTTTCTTTTCTTTTTTCTTTTCTTTTCTCTTCTTTTCTTTTCTTTTCTTTTCTTTTCTTTTCTTTTCTTTTCTTTTCTTTTCTCTTTTCTCTTCTTTTCTTTTCTTTTCTTTTCTTTTCTTTTCTTTTCTTTTCTTTTCTTTTCTTTTCTGTTTCCTATCAAGTCAGATTATTTTACCTATCAATGAAAACTGAGAAAGTCAAACAAAAGGAATTTTACCTACAGGATGCTGCATGTCTGCCCATCTGCCTGGTGCTTGACTATTGGATTGTTTTGTGGCCGGAGTGTGGGGAGATGCTAAACCTGTCTGCTCCAGTTACTGGCAGTCCTTCAGAAGGACAAGGTGTGTGTGACCACCCCTGATATTCCTCTTCCCTGCTTCCTCCCGTGCACATGTTCATGCTGCCAGTGCAGTTGTTCTCTAAACGATAAGCAGGTTCTTCAGCAAAAAATGCAGCTCGGGGTGGGAGCCTGCTTGGTCAGAGGGATTATAGCAAAACCAGCAATGGGATTTCAAGGCTTTTCCTACCCTAGAGGCACTGGCAATATCACCACCAGGCAACCTCCTCCCCTAGCCACTCAAATGAGATACAGCAGTTTATCATGTCAAGCCTTGCTGCTGAGTGCTGTGTCTGGGGCCTCTGGCTGTCAGAGGCAGGATTTCATCCTGGGCTCCCTCAGGCCATATAGAAAGCCTAAAATGTTCATTTATGTTTCTTATTGTCTGGCCAAATCTGTGTGTGCTTAAAAAATATCAAGAAGTTTAAAGGCTAATTCCTGCCTTATTTGGGCTTAGAAATCTTTAAAGTTATTTTTTAAAGTTAAATGCATTTATTACCAGCCGTGTCTTCATCAGCTCTTAGTTATTCTCTATCAGCTGGCTATATCTGAAACGTTCCCTTCTGTGACAGTAATTCCTGAGATCAATCTCGTTACAGTTTTGCAAAGCAGCTCCACTGAAGATAAACATCACTACACAGGTCTGATTCATAGAGATATCTATAAAGATGGGTTTCTGCACAGAGGAATTTGCACCTTGGCTTATCAGGACGTACATATGTTTGTGTGCCATGTGCATACCATGGACAGTAATCCTCTAATAATCACCGTGGGCACACGTGGTCAGAACATCTATAGGTTTATGGGCTTTATATGTAGGCAACGTATCTGCGTAGCCATAACTTAATCTGCTGTTCAGAATTTATTTCAGCTTTCCACATGAGCTCTTTTAAACAATGTTAATTGTTTCAGAACCAAAATCATTGATGATAACTCTTTTAGGAATTGTCATGTTGTCTATAAATATTTAGCGACCGGATTGTATTTGCCAATGCTTTCCTGTATTACAGATGAAAAGGTAGCATCTGCTGAAATTAAAAGTGGCCACATTTTCACTGCAGCTTAATTAAATGCCAAAATTTATCTACATTAACAACAAAGTGGTGAAATTTATTGATCAATTCGCATGATATAAGTTGACAAATGGCCCGAGCAATTTCCATAATTTTCTACACGTGTTAAAATTTGTAATGAAAAAAGAATACTATATTAACATGAAATGTGAAATGAAAGGGGGGTTTGTAGTGGGAGCGGGCGCCCTGGGGCAGTGAGCTGTGCTTGCCGGGCCCTGTCCAGGCGGAGGCTGTTTGAGCTGTGTACAGATGGGCCTTTGACAGTCCTACAGCTGTTCTCCTAATTGTCCATTAAGTGTTCTATTGATTCTCTGATTCAAAGTACATGTCTTTCAGCTGAAGCTATCGTGTGAAGTGGCAGACACATTCCTCCTGGAATGACAGAGCTGCTTGAAACCTAAAAATGTGGGCTGCCAGTTTCAATTGAGGATCCCGCTTTCAAAGGAGAAGGCTTGGTTAAAGGAGCTTTGTAATAGCTGGTTGGCTTTTAGTTTCTAAACTTTTAGCATCAATCAATTAAAGCAGCAGCAGCATGAAAAGTTTTAATTCCTTGTTAAGGATCTTGGATTGCACCTGGCTGATAAAGAGCTGCCTGAGGATACTGGGTCGGGATAATAAGGATTGGATCGTGTTTAGCTGTGCGCAGATTTTTTTCCTCTCAGCCCCCTTTGACATATGTAATGATATTCTCATTTGACTTGCAAGTTCACTTTTAGCATTTTTTTAAAGGAAGATCATCTGCAATTCCAGATTATGCCAGTCAGAAGCCTGTTTAAAATCATCTTCCTTTAATCTGAAGAGTGAAAGATAAGATGCGTATCTGTTGCAAGGACCATAAATCTTCAAAGAAACAAATAGCCATAGATAAAACTGTAAAAGTTATTTAGTTCTCTTCTGAAAGAGGTTTATTAATCTAAAATTTCCAGTCCATTGTGTCATGATTTGGTTATCTCACTGTATCTCATTTCTTGCAATTGCGTAAGCCTTGTGTATCAAGGAAAGAGATGAGAGCCTCCTAGCTTGAACTTGATCAGTTGTATTCAGATATATCACTAGAGCTAGGAAAAAATAAAATAAAAATTGAAACATAAAAAATAGCCAGCTGAGCAGAGATTTGGACTGGGCGTGAATTTTTATTTGGAATGTTTCTTCTTATTTTACTGAGATTTTACTGATTTGCTGAGGGGTTTTTTTTATTAAATTTATTTTGTTTTTTAAATTTCTTTTTGTCCTTTTAAAGCATAATTCCTGGTGGAAAGAACACAAACAAACTGTTTATAGACTTACTACTTGGGAACCATCCGCAGCAGTTGTGCACAAAATGAGCTTTTCCTATATGCCATCAGTTCTATCTGCCTTTATATTTTTCTTTTTAAAAATCCTCATCATTTAAATGAGACATGAAACTGTTTCCGATAAAGCTTAAAACAAGGAGAATTATTTCTTTTCAAGATCTTTATCCTTTATAGTTAATGAAAAACCACTCTCCTGTGAACGTTTAAGATCTGCTTATTCTTTGATCATCCCTCTTTCTATCATTGCCCAGGTTAGTTTTTGCACCACAGCTACCTTTGTATGGTTGTGTTTGGGGTAACCTTTACCTCCAGTCCCTACTGGAGTCAGATTCACCAATGTGGGGGTTAACGGATGACTTGGACCCATCAATCAAATTAGTTACAGGCTTTTAATTTAAACAAGAAGCTTGCTTGCTGGTTTGAACAGAATCAGATCTTTTCTTTTTAGGGTTTTGTTTTTTTTTTTTTAACTTTAACCTATTTGTCTTTGGGACATCAAATTTACAAGCATCAGTAATGTTTAATCCTAAGAAATAAATGCACTGACTTGATGGGGATTCCAAGAATACAACCACAATTTCTACTCGTGCATCAAAGATAAAGACAAAAAAAAAAAAAGGGGGGGGGGTAAGAAAAAAAAATAAAGAAAAGGCACAGTAAGTAAGGGGAAGCATTTGACATTTTATAACCAGAGTTTCTTTCCCTATTCCATAAAAAAGAACACGTGTCCCATTGAAGTATCGTAGGAAGCCGCAGAATAAGCTACAAAGCCCCTTTCCTCATTTTAGGAATGTAAGTTTTGGGTTCAAGACATGGGGTCAAGCACTAAAAGCCCCTTGCGTCAAGGGGACAGTAACTCACCCGTTTGTTTTCACCATCAAAAGAGGAGAGTGAAGAGTCTCTTTAAGATCATAAACCATATTCATACCTGCAAAACATTTTGTAAATCTCCTTTGATTCCAGCGCTTTCAATTACACTGTGAGCCAGTTTTTTAAAAAGATTTTTAGAAGCTTTCAAGTGTAGACTTTTGTCTTGTTGAATGAACTTCAGCTACACTAAATTTTAAGTAAATTTGTGATGACTGAGCAATATACATTGGCTGAGCTAGAATCCAATAACCCACAGGACAAATTAATTTTCAACAAAAAGGGCAGAAACCTCAAGTGCCATGAGTATATGGAATCTCAGTCTATCTCTCTGGAGCCATTTTTGCAAATCACTACAGCTATTCATAATCTAAATCAGTCTCCTTTAGCAGCAGAAAGATCTTTTTTCATGACAAAACAGAAGATGACATTCATTAGTGCCTAACTTGCATAAGCTACCTTAAATTTATTGGTGCTCTTATACTTATCTGGGTAAGAATTCCTTTGTCTACAGCTATAGGAAAATTCCGGATGTACTACTTAAAAATATAAATTGTCACTTTTATCAGAACTTTTGGCAGTTTACTTTATTTTAGAAGTAAAACTGGTGGTTAAGGTTTTAAGACTTCCAATGGGCGTTGTTTCAATCATGGTTAATATGCACCCAGGATGGCAATACCAATATAAGGGAGCAGTTGTACAAAAATCAAGAGAGAACCGTCGCTGCCGAGAGCACGGGGTGCTAACTTTTCCCCTGGATTTAAGTACAATTCAGGGCATTACAGAAGAATCCTGTGATCCATGTGCATATTCAGGGTGGAAAGTCAAACTGTTGGCTGATGCAGTTGGTGGGTCACTACAGAATTGGCTGGATCGTGTCTCCCTCTTCTCACCTGCTGGACCATTTCTGACATGGAAGGTCTACCAGGCCATACCAATCCACCTGCAAATAACATGTCCTACAGAAACTGCAGAGTCTGATTATTGTAAAAATGCACATTAAACTCAGTATATAGGAAATAAAATATAAATGGATTTGCTTTAATGTGATGCAAGTGAATACTGGTCTTCATCCACTTGTTTTATAAACTCCATTTTCTGTCTTGGGTACAGGCTGTTAATTCTTAAATGCCTTTAGCTTGATGTCTCCTACTTGGGATGCAACTGCAGGAAGTATTGTGACCTAAAGATTGACATATATGTCATTTGTACAAGTGTTCTTTATTTCCTCATGCAGAAAAAAAAAGTGGAATAAGCATCTGTGGCAGCATTTGTTAAAGTCTGGATAAACTAAATGATCACAGAGTCGCTTTAACCCCAGAACACGCGAGCTGGTGCTTGCTTTCAATTACAATTTCTTTCATAGGGTGAAAGTGGACAGGGCTGTTTGAATGACAAACGATAGATATAAAGTAATGAGAATGTTAGTGGCCATGTCTGCTCGCTCTTTCTGGGTGGAATGACTTCTTGTGGTAGGTCCCTCACGGACACCAGATGATGGTAAATCCACCCGAATGCAAGCAGCAGGCATTTAGGCTTCAGAAGGTGAAGATGTGATCTCAGTCACGACTGCTGTTCTGAAGCTCTAATGAGCAAGTTTCAAATGGCCCAAGATTTGCTGTGTTGCTCAAAATGTTTCCTGGATTATGTTTCTAGTTAACAATTTCTATTGCTGGGAACATCCCTGAAAAGCAACTACTGAACTACTTCCAGCCCAAGATAGCAGAAGAAACAGTTCCCACAGGGTTGCAGAGACTGCTCTGCTTCTGCTAAGAGACAGAAATAAAATTACTTATCAAAGACTCCTACCAGGAGCATAATATCTACTGTATTCATTCATCGAGCATGGGTCCTGTCTCAGATGGAGTGAGAGCATTCAGGGCTGGAAAATGTAACAGAGGTTTTGTGGAGTAGATAGGAACATTTTTATGAATTGTTTTGCACATTTTTTTTTTCCCCCAGATTTTATGTAAAAGTTGAGGTGAGCTCTTATTTGGGGGCATCTTTCTTTGCAGAAAAGGCAGCTGTGTAATTCTTGGTTTATCGCCTACACGCTATTCCTGGCTGTGCCTGGGTGGATGACCTTGGCTAGTCGTTTCCTTTCTATAAAGTGGCAATTGGGCTATTTACTCCCTTCCCATAGGTGCTAGGAAGCTTAATTAATATCTGCTTTGAGATCCTCAAAAGGTGCTAAAGTGTTACTATATACTAAAAACAATCTTTGTAGCTCTAAACACAGAAGAGAAAAGGGTCTATTAAGTAGCTGTCAGCTTGGAAGGTGCTGCGTGGAGCGTACAGGGCGAGTGTGTAATGTACTGCCTCTGTTCCTGAAAGCAGAGACCTTTCCACAGTGACCCTTCTCTATGACTCTCATCGCTGTAAAACAGTTTTCCCATCCAAGCTCCAAAACCTACCAAATAATTCTTCTCCAGCCTATTTTCTTCAGGAAACTGGGGAGCATCCTTGCAATGGAAGAAGAAGATCATTTTATGGAAAGAAACACAACTCGCCTCATGAAGCTGAACATGGGACAGAAATTCTGTTGCAGGAGCTTCCCTGGTGCCCCTGTACACCTTGAATGTGCAATCTGCAGTTTTTTATTAAACCATGATTTATGAAATATGGATGGCTATGCACTGATGCCTCAGCACAGCTTGGCTATGCTCTGTGGTTCTCTCACCTGAAGAATGTAGATGACACTCATGGTTAGTCAAGAGAAGCTGCCAAGCATCCTCTGATATATAATACAGAGATTGCAGCGCCCAAAACTTGTAAGAAGAACAAAATCAAGTTCTTGGCCTCCAGGCATTACCATGTGTCTCAACCCAACCTTCAAAGAAAGTTATTACACAGGAGTGAGAGCAGATCAAATCGGAGTGTAATGTTTGCTTATTATTGTCAGTTTTCAAACTGCAACCTGTGTGATCTTGGAGCAATTTGTCCTTTGATTTGAAGCTGATTGAGAAAGGAACAAAATGGCTCAATTATAAAGTTACCATAGATGGATCTTCTTAAAAGTGAGTCTAACTTAATTTCAGCTCTGCCTTGTTCTGTGGAAATCTCTGCTGTAATTTGGCAATCTTCTCAGGATGGTCCTGAGGGGGATAGCATAAAATAAGAAGGCAATCACTTCCATCAGGCTTCTGGGTTTGCAACTTAAGCTGATGGTATTGAAATGAAGGTGAGATTCGCTCAAACCTCTTCTGGAGTCAAACAGCCATTTCCAGCTGCTGTCATATCCCAGTGTGGAGGGACAGAGTTCAGGTGAAGCTGTGATGAGGTGATCCACACAAAAATTCAGCATGTTCTCCTTGATAATGGTAAGGTCTGGAAAACTGAAAATAGAGTGATGCAAAGTGTCCTCACAAGAGCACTTATCAATCATGGCTTAGGGGGAAAAAAAATACATTAAAAAAAGCTCTAGGAATGGTGAGACTCTGCAAACTGTTGTGCTCACAAAGCCACTGAGACTGCTAAGAACAGCCCCAGCTAGACAGTTTAGGATCGTTGCCCCTTTCCTGAGGGTAATGGGAAGGGAGCTGCCACTGACGACTGGTCCTTTGGGCCTTCAAGCAGTGTCGCTTCCAGCAGCCAAGAGGCCCAGTGAAGTTCCTGACAGGAGAGCTAACAGATGTACAGCTTACAGAGGTGCAAGTAGGAAGAGTGTAATTGTTAGAGGGCAACTACTACAATGAATGCCCAAGAAGCCTGGCTTTTAGCCACCACCATGTGCTCTCCACGGAATTGTTACAGCCTTTAGACAGCTGAGGTAGCCCACACTGCCCAGTCACTCCCTTTTCCCAAAAGACTGACTCAAAACATTAGTTAGAAATTTAATAAAAGCATTAATAAAAAAAAATAAAATCAAGCATTAAAAAAAAATGTGTAACCTAACCAGTAAAAAAAGGCAGTTATTTCATCTCCAACATTTACGTTCACCTACAGTGGAGCTCAAGTGTTTCCCAAACATGAAGTACTTCCAATGGTGCAGTAGGAAAAGAAGAATTTCGCTCAGGAGGGTACTTGATAGATCGACATAGCCCAGGAAAGCACTGAGGTAGCTCTATCCTGGGTGTTACCAACTCAAGATTACTGAGCTTGGAGACTGAGTGGCTCTTTTTACCACAAAAGTAGTCCTTTTGGTTAAAGATGAGGCCTGTGAGGTGTAAAAGCTGGTGCTGGGCTGCCTTAGCTAATAAAATGATGTGCCGTGGGCTGCACGTGCTGCTGCAGGAGTGGAGGATACAGACTTTGGGGTCTGTGATGCCAGTCAACCTTTCTGAGGGAAGCAATCCTCTCCCTTTGACTCATGGTTTTAGGGGTTACCTTGCTTCTACCACTCTCGGAAGCGGTTATTCTGCTGTCTGTGGGTGCAATGGCAGTGTCAGGGTGAAAGGATAGCTCTGCTGCACTGCACTGGGTGGGCTGTAGGAGTGTTGCTGACTTTCTGTCCTCTCTGGCTTTTCCCTATCAAACGTTTCTCTGCTACAGCTGTTCACTTTCTCTCCCACTTCTTCCTAAGACTTTTCAAAGCCTTCAGAATCAAGGGAATATTCTGAAAGAATAGAAAAACCAAACCCCAGAACACAACAAACCACCACACGCACCAAAATCAAGGCATGAACATTCAGTGCCAAGGTTCTTCCATGCTGCATCTCACCACAGTTACACACCAGCAACTGCAGCTTAGTTCTGGGCTTGACTGAATCTTGTCAACTTAAAACCAAAGCCATTATAATAACAAATTTGCACTGGGTCTTTTTCTTAAGTAGCGTGGAGAAAAAACCACAAAGCCTGGAGTAAATACCAAAATAAAATTTAAAAAAATCAGATGGTTCCCAGCTACACATCCAGAGAAAGATTTTGGCAGGAATTATTTTGTGTGACCCAGTCACAGTCTGTGTGTTACCCACGGACATGTTTATTTTTTTTACACCACCATGTCAGAGCATCTAGAACTCGACATCAGATGTAAACCAAAGGTTTGCAGGGAGGTGTGCTTTTGCAAAAGGATAAATAATGCCTTTAACTCGTGACCACGGTGGTTAACTTGTTAAACGTGCACGTTTCCTTACACTTCACAAGTGGTGAATGAGAGGTCTGATTAAACATGATACAAAAAGAGCTTGCAAGTAGCACTGTTTACTAACATTTCAATTTCTATGCCTCATTTATTAGACTTAGAATAAAAAGGTTAGAGGGGTGTTTGGGATTGTCTTTAACCTTGATGATATTTCCACTGAAGCAGCATAATGGCTCTTAATTGCTTAAGTGAAGAGAACATGTTGACATGTCCTTCTTTGTGCTTAAAGCTCTGTGCCTAAACCATTATGCTAATTCAAGCATTATATACACCAAAGTATTTATGGGACTGACACAAGTGATGTTGCAGGTAAAGGGCTGTGAAATGGTCTGTAAACAGAGAGAATTGATTCCAGGCCCAAAGCAATGCTGTTAAAGTCACAGACATTGAACAGCCAGCCCTACAATTTCTATCCAGATTGTCAAACTGGGTCAGGCAGTGTCAGCAGGGCTGCCATTATAGATCAGATGGGTGGCTTTAATAATATGTAAACCAACCACATAAAAGCAAATTAACACGGAAGCAATACGGACTTGACTGTGCCTTTTTTTTTTATTCCCCACGTGCCACAGTTTTGGTCCCAGAATATTCAGTTGTAACATTTACTAAAACACTTAGGTGTTAAAAAAAAAAAGAAAAAAAAATTAAAATAAAAAAAAAAAGAGAGAGAAGAGTATCAGCAGCATGACTTGTTACTGCATTTTTCCCAGTCCAAGGAGCAGCACTGCAATTTATTTGAAGGGATCACAAAGAATCTGTACGTTGTGTGAATCTCTGTACCAAAATAAATAGTCCAGTGAGGGGGTTTCATTTGCTTATCCACCATAGGAAGCTGGGGAAATTATCTGTATTTTCCTCCTTGGGTCTAAGGCTGACAGTGAGGTTTTACGTTACGCTGAAGTAATTTATTATCTTGCTTGTTTTATTACTAAAACCCCCACAGTTTTGGGCACTGAATAGAATTTTGAATTTAAACCATGCACCTCATTTATTGTTTGCATTTCACTAATTTCAGACGGCTAAATGAGGCTGAGCAGCTCTGCCTTTATTTCTGATTATTTTTATTTTTGACTCTGGAGTACTAGGACTGACACTTTTCTGTTTAGTTTTAAAGCTATGCACAGTAATGTCTTAGTGTCTGCATCTTTCTTATACACTCAAAGCAGACATTTCACTGATTTTTTATTTTTTTAAATGTCATGAGATCATTCACCCTAGACCTCAGAGGCAAGTCCTGTATTCACAGTGGTCTCTAAAGCATCATCATAGCTCGGTGATTATTTAAGTGACAAAATAACAGATCTCAGTATAAAAAGAAAAATATGTATGTTTACCTTGAATGCACCTCAGTGTCCTTTGGAGCTGATCCTTCAATAAAAAAAAAGAAATTTGAGATTCAACAGACCTGATTATAGATAAAAATCTAGAAAAATATGGAGTAGTGGTACCTCTTTCTTCAGAGCAGGAAAGCCACCTATTTCCCAGCAAAGCACACCCTGGTCACACATCAGCATTTTCTCTTTTTTTCCATCCCGGGATATTTTTTATTTAACATCATTTTATAGATTGCTGCACTACTAGAAGAATTACACTGCAAAAACATTACTCGACCATGCTACTGAAAAAGATTTTGGAATTATGCATCTGAGATGAGCTTGCCTGTCGAGATTACCAGTACGTTCACCGTATTCTGACATTTCCTAGATAAAATACATAATATCATAGCAAAATATTTGATGAGTATAAAGAGATGTACTTTTTAGTTTAGATGTTGGAATAGCAGAAGGTGCTGGGGCCATTTAACCCCAGGAATTCCCTTCAGTTGTGAAGTGAGTAATTTTGCAATATTCAGAAAAGTCAAATAAATGGATGGAGGACTCGTAATAACTGAAGGGAAGGGTTGTTACATTAAGAGACTGAAATAGGATGCAGGACCCAAAGTGGTATCAAAGATTGCCTTTGTGAATTTGAGCAAGACACTTAATCTAAATCTCACTTTTCAGTCTGTAAAATGGGACTGACAGTATTTCCTCTCCTATTGAGGAACCTGGACAGACAGGGATCGTCCTCGCTCCTCGTCCAGTGGGTACCCCTCCTGTTAGCACTGTTCAAATACACATAGCTGTGAGCTGCTTCCCACAAATATATATGTATCACCCGAAACAGCCTGCTTGGAAAATGGGTTTCCAAAATCTGACAGAAGATATTTTTGGCTGTGTTTATACTAAATGGCAGCATGTTCATTCCTTTTAAAATGCTGTTAGGCTATTTAAGATTTATACGTTTACTGAGTGGTCAGTATCAGGTTGAAAAATGATATGTATTATCTTCAAAAGCAAATTTTCTTGCCTGGTGTGATCAACAGCCCTTGAACTGTAAGAATTTTACCAGAATAAAATATGTTGCAACATTTCTTTAAGTAAGTTACTTTCTGCTTTGCCCTCACCTTGG
>JANHGN010014922.1:0-7500 GCA_024605025.1 Megaceryle maxima | reverse complement strand
CACATATTAAAGAATCCTGAAGAAAATACTTCCAAATAACCTCTCTATTGCCTCAGGCAGACAACCTATGGAAAATCCATCAACGAGGGACTGAGATAATGATAACAGGGATCAAATGAAGCACGTGTGAGGCAAAGTAGCATCACCCAGAAATCTTCAGTATATCTTTTTCTGACTTAATTGTGTTTCACTGTGCAAGTTTAATATTGAACTTTTGATATACTGCGTGCACGTGAACATTTCACACCCAGTGGCTACAGGGTAATACAAGCTTAACAGTAACAGGGCTTTCTGTATGAGCTGACACCTGATCATCTACAGTAAGTCAAGTATGGCCAGTGGTGTAAAAAATACTACTTTCTGCACACACCACTCCAGTGTTGGGATACTATTTTTATTATTATATCCCATTGGACAAAAAGTCTAAATTCTGGGCTTTAAAACTGTAGAAATGGTATCAGGGCTCTCTGAGCTTTCAAGGGCAGCTGAGAAATTTCTGCAGGGAAAAAACCCACAGGCCTACTGAAGTAGTGTTGGAGGTTAGCCTCAGACCACGGTTCCTGAATACACTTTGCCTGGGGAGCCTCATCCTGCAACTGAAATGATGTGGTGAAGGCTGAGGGATCCCTCTCAAGTCAACAATGGCTCTACATAGATGCAAGATCCTGCTCACCTGGATTAACTGGGCAGAAGGCAACAAACAGTAGTTGTCTTCAGGACAGTTGCTCTGGACTCCTCGGTGCTTCCAGGGTGTAATGCAGTGCAATCTTCCTGGAGTGCCCAAGTCAGACAGCAGAACATCTGGGGGATAGCAGTATGAAATGCACCACCCCTTTCCTCTCCTAGAGGTGAAAGAAAAATATTTAAGCTACTGAAATAAGACTATGAGCAACCATTAAAATTTGTGGAGTCTGTATTTATTTCTCACAAAAAGTGTGAGTTAGAATTGGACAATGCAAGGCTGCTTCACAAAGAAAATTGCTTCTTCTCTTGGCTCTCAGTGGTTTTCTTTGTGGAACTTTTCCATCAAAGCTTTGAAGTGCAGTATTTCACATATCCATTCCCTCCCATCACCCTCCAAGCAACTGAATACTGACTGGGGTTCATGCCCTGGTAAAAAATTGAAGCACTTCACTATGGGGTGAAGAGCTTCAGATATCACCTGAGGCCTTTAGGGGCAGCAGTAAAGAAAGCCTCAAGGAGGATCTGACAAATCAGAGTCTTCCAGCCATGCAGTCCCATTTCTCTCCAGACTAATCTGCCTGCTCTTTGAACAGTCCTGATTTGACCAGGCTCCATGACTCCAGACAGAGCCCACCTCAGCATTTTTTTCTGTTCAGAATTTGTACAGACAAAGCCAGAAGGTTGAGACCCAAACCTAAAAAGGCATCATACTGTTCAAATTGCAGTGTACAGCATTTTGGTGCCTTGCTCTGCTACTCTCCAATTGCTTGGAGTACAATTTTAGGTGCTACAAAACCACTTGACGGATTCACCCTGGACCCCAAATGGCTTTTGTTCCCATTGGAATAAAATCTCCACCCTCTTCCTTTTCCCTCAGCCTCATCAGTGGCACGTGTCCAGGTACAAGGAATGAAAGAGGCACCTTGTTAAGCCAAACACTCTTTTTCCTCTCCTGCCTCTCCAGTTCTAGGAGCCCAAGGGATCTATGCTTGTGATTCCCCTTCTGCTGCCTTCCTCCTCAATAGCTACATCTCTGTCTGATGCTGACCACATCAGGGCCATTTATCTCGATAAGATGGCTAATTTCCCTTGTCTGGTAGATCACAAGTGCCAGTCAGGATCTCAGTAGCACTTATATAAATCCAGATTAAACCGATTTTGAGAAGTAGAGGGAGCATTTGACATGAAATCTTTAGGGTTTTCAGGTTTGTTGCCTAAATCACGGTGTGGTTAATTTACATTGCAATATATGCCTCTCATTCTGTGGGTGTGTGTACGGTTTGAGCAAACATTGCCCTTGCTGGTAACAAAAGGGATATTTCTCTGGATAACCCATTTGCTGTGAAAGCTGGATACTGGAAAGAAGAAAACCACAGGAACTCTTTTGTTGTTTTGGTCTGCTATTTTTTTTCTCATTTTATAAACAGCACAGTGAACTCCAGCAACTGAGACAGGGCTGATGAAATGTTTGACAGCCTTTGCCATATCCTTTCGAATCCCAATACAAGAAAATACCAGTAACTCCCACAAAACCTGAAAAATCCAAACCACTGAATATGGTTTAGCCCGAACTCAGCAGCTGCATGGTGTTTACCAAGTCTCAAAAGATTCTGAGCTATTATTTTATTTGTGAAAATGCTTGATGTCCATTTTATAAATCAATCTCTAGAGTTCTCTGATGAGCTAAGGAAATAAATATCAGTCATTTCCTGAAGAGAGCAAGTGAAAAATTAACCAACAGAGAAAAAACAGCAGTAGTGGAGGTCAGGTTTGGATTCATGGGCTTCAGCCTCAAATTCATCCACACTGAAATTCAGATCTGAGGTCTCAACATAAAATAGCACGAAACCTGATAATCTCAAACTTCTGTTATTACAGCTATGTCATTAAACAGGATGCTTGTTACATTTGTGTACTCTTACTTTCTCCTGGAGCCCATAGTTTTCGTCTTTCTGCTTTTACTTCCCAATCAAGACCTAAGCTCCAGGTCTTCACTTAATCCTTCTTTCTACTTTTATCCCATCAACCATTACACCCTGGCCAGCATGCAGCCAACTGGCCAGGCAATCGCAGTGAGATTCAGGTTCAATCCTGATGTCAGTATAGTGAGAAGCATGATTTCAGAGAAGACTGTACTCATCTAAGAGCTTGTTAAGGAAGGTGGCAGAGTTGAGGCACAAAGTAGTAGATGTCCAGGTTGAGGAATGCACTGGAAGTCTGAAGACCTCTTCCTGCAAGGCAGAGGAAGGAATCTCAGTCTGATTTATCCTTTTCCACCTGCACTTGCTGGGAGATGTTTAAGCAGGTTGCACAAAGACAACAACAAAGAGGATCTAAGTTTCAGGCTGAAGGCAGTGAGATGAAGGACAGCCCACCAGCTTTGAAAAGGCCCCAGATTAAGTTGTAATTAAAACATGCTGAGAAGATATTTTCCAGGTTTCTGTCTGAAGATTGTGCTGATGGACAGCCTAGAAGTCAAAAGTCACCAGAGGTGAGTGGCCATGCCTTCTTGTTCCTCACAGTGCATGTAACTACACACAGGTGGGATTTCCAGGTGACAACTGACAACATCATCTCCTCTGCTCAAGGAGAGCTGGTACATAAGGAAGACTTGCTTCAGCTAAGGGCTGTTAGTTTGGGTCCCTTTACTTATCCTCTCTCTTCCTCATCCCTTGACATAATCTCCATGGACCCAACACAGAATCTCAGTGAAGGATCAGTGTAACAAGGCAACAAGTCACTTGTTCATGTTAAGTTCTTAAAAAGAAAGGGACAGATCAGGACTGGCATTATAGCTGCTGTGGATTAATATTTAAGCATACATCCCTCCTTCCAGCCTGTCATACTGTCATCTGCAACACTGTCCTCCATCAAAACCCTCTTTAAAGCTTGATGCTCCAGTTGACACCTCCACTCAATCAGGGCAGCAGTTAGGCTGGATGAGCTGTCTTGCAGGATACGACCCTCAGGCTGAAGAGCCAGCAATGACTGCGGAGATGTCCTCCCCCTGCCTCTTGGGCTGCTGCAAAGTCAGTGCAGCTAAAGCAGAGCAGCTCATGCCCTGGGTGGAACAAACGTGGCACGTGAGCAATCCTGGCAAGACTTCACTTAAACCCAGCAAGAGGGTGAGCCCCTGAGAGGATGTTTGTAGTGTTCTGTAGGTGCTTACTCAGGCTCATCAATATTTTGTCATGTCTTTTGCTCCTCTAGCTAGGTCCAAAGCACCATCTGCACTGAGTGACCCACCTCACTGTGGGTCCTGTAGTCCAGGCTACGCAATTCAAAACAGAGAAGTGTCACAACTGGAGAAGCCTTCCCTAGTAGTCTTGTGATTCCTGACAGAAGTCAGACAGAAAGAGAAATGATGCTTGTGTAGAAGCAAACCCCTCCTGTTCTACTCCTGGAGTTGGATTATGTCATAGGAATTTGACTGACTGATCTCCAGAAGAAAGAAACTCTACAAAACTCTTGGTTAGATTCTGGAGCCACTTAGTGTGGACTCTTCAGGACTTTCCAGAGCACAGAGGAAAAAACCAACTGTGTCATTTTCTTGATATCAGCTCCTGATACAAAAGGTCTGAACACACATGCCTGTGTGTATGTCTGTGTGTGAAATCCAACAGTCTGAGTGTGATGTAATTTAGGTATTTCGGTACAGCAAAACGGAACAGAATTACTTTTCCTATTATCTTCCAAAAGTTATTGAAAATGGTGTGAAATATATTGTCTAGGAAAAAAAAAAAGCGTTTTTTTTTTTTTCTTTAAATGCAATTCCTTTGGCAGTTTACGCATTCGTTATTCATTCACCCTCTTTCACGTTGTGAAGGTTTTCTATTATGAAACATTCTGTGAAAAAAAATGAGCAAAAAAAAAAAAGTATACTACTTCTTTAAAATATATTGCAAGAATCCTCATTTCCAGATTTTTATTGCAGCACTAGCTGGTATTCTTGCATGCAGTTTTGTAATTTATTCTGAACATTCCACTTAAACCTTTTTTCAATAGCATGATTTTATTAGAGTCAGCTCACTGGACTTTCCCAAAAAGGTATTTAAGATCAAATAAAACCAGTGCTTGGAAAAATATCATTACAATATGAAAGCAGTTACAAAAACATTAGTACTGCAAAGTTTTATTTCAAATGGCTGAGCCTGCTGTACCCCAGGTTATTGCACTTCTACTTCCTCAGACACACTCACTGGAAAAATGGGAAAAACTGTCATCTTAGCAGTTTTTACCCGTTTCTCAAAAAAAGCACCCAATTTATAGGGAGGCAGCATTTTTTTTTTCATCACCACCATTAATAAGAACAGCAAACCATCCTTTGTTCCTGCATTCCTTGTCTATGCAGAGGATTGTTCTTCCTGAGCCTTGGCTAGTGGCCGGCTCCAGGGATCTCAATGGTTCCTCAGAGTGAATGGGTTTGGGGAAAACGGTGGGCGCAGTGACGTGGAAGTGTGGCTCGGCACGCCGCGCAAACCTGCTGCCAGCAGAAGCAAACAAGGTTCATTTAAGACAGAAGTACAGGCTGCCTTTACCTGTACTTGATACCAGTAGGATGAAGCTGTGGCTGAGCCAGCCAAGAGCCTGCCTGGCCCTTGTTTGACAAAGAACTGAGTCCAAACGTCCACGGCAGAGTCAGCCTCTGCCTCTGCAGAACTCCCAACTTAATGTTGCCTCCAGCTGAGCCTCTCATTTGGCTTCACAGCCACACAAATATTTTCCTTCTTCAGTTGTTACTCTGATCAGAAAGGAGGTGATTGCTAGCTGGTACTGCTGGACCTGCAGTGCAAGCTTATCCATGTGTGGAACTTTTGAATTTCATGGGATGTGTTTTAAAAGAAGTCATTTTGGGGGTGGTCGTGGTTGTAACCTCCCTTTAAAAATCAATGGTGGTCAACAGAAAAAAAAATTCCTTAAATGAATTAAACTCTAATTTAGAATATAAAAGGAAATGAAGAAATAAAACAAAGGAATTCTTAATTGCTGTATAGTCAGATTCTGTGCCACGGTATTTTATTTTCTGTTCTTTGTATTTGAAGGCATAGGTTTATTCTAGGGGAGAAAGCAGTTGTTTGAGTAGCATCCCCTGGAAGCCAGTTGTGTTCCCCTTATTCCCAACCCTTTGCTAGGCTATTTTTTTCCAAGCAGTACATGTAGCAAAGCGGCATCAACACACTTAAGTTTGAAGATTAGGTGTTATGTGTGGACTTTTAAATCCTCTTTTAAAATTGCAAGTTACTGTTCATATTACTTTTCTAAGTAGAAATATGCTTAAAAAGTAAAGTCTTTATTGCTTCTTAAAAGGCGTAGTGCTCTGTGATAAATTCTCATATTTTGACTGTTAATATGTTTGAATGAAAATTATTTATACATTTTGGTGAGGTTGAATGGTTTTCATTTGATTGCTGCCTCTGGAAATGAAAGCAGAGTAGCAGGAAATTTACATGTCATGCTGTGATGTATATCCAGATTATGAGATGATTGTGCAGCAGATGAACACCAAGTAAAATCATTTGCATCAAACTGTGACAACTGCAATTCCTGACAAGGCCTCTTAGTTTTTTGGGCTATTATCATTGTACAAGAATATAATCTATTGACAGCAGGGCTGTTTAATACATTTAAAGGCAGACAGTGGAAGAAATCTTAACTGTTTTCATTCACCACTGCACAAGGGTGCAGATCAAAAATGAATTATATTTAAAAATATGCATGTATGATGATAAGATGCATGACATTCATCAACCTGTTTAGTCATGGTTAAGCTGCGATGGGGAAGATCCAATATTACTGCCATATGTGGTCTGAAATAGAGACGTGAGACTGAAAATTATATTATTGCCCAGTGGAAGTGAATAAACAGGGGAAGACATTCTTTCTTAATCTTTCTTAACCTTTCTACTCGGATTAAATTCTGCCCTTTTGTACTTTTGTAGAAGTATTGTGTCTTAACTTCAGCTAAGGAAATTTAAGCATTTTAAATCCGCTGGGACTTTGTCTCCTTTTCTGCAGCAAAAAGCATCCCTGCTTTTATTCTGTAATAATAATAAAAGAGAGTTGCCTTTGTAGGACCTCCAGTAGCAACTGGCTTTGGATCAGGATCCAAATAAACACTAATACCTATGTTTCCTACATGAGGTATGATTTTTATTTTTTATTACTGGGCTAAATTAATGAAGGTATTTAAAGAGAGAATTAAGGGACAAACTATCTAATTTAAAAAAATATTTTGGTTCTCTTTACAAAATACTGCAATCCCTTCCAAGGTCAAGGGCAATTAATTCCTGATCTACTTGTGTTTTGGAGCATTTTAATCTGAAGAACACTGTTCAATCAGTTCATCACAGCAGTCAGTAGGTAGCTGTTATTGTGGACACAGCCCTGAGAGTGCAGCTCCCTGAGAACGCCGGGCTCCAGCCTCTACGTGCATCGCAAGCTGGTGAAACACTGAAACTGGTGCATGGTCTCCATGCAGAAAAGACCTGCAACCTGGTACCTTCAGGGCTGTGTTGGTGACTGTGGCACCACAATGGGACATTCTTGGGGATCTTGCAAGGAGGTAGGCTCTGAATCCTTCCAGGGAGAACAGGAGAGTAGGGCCAGAAATAAGAAGTCCATGGGAGGGACATCCCTGCTAAGCTGCCCATGTGGAAGGTGGCTGTGCTGGGAGCAACCTGTGACCCCACCAAAATCAAACAGAACTGAAAAAGACTAGAACTTTCTTATAAGGAAATGTTGAGAGCCCTGGGGCTGTTCAGCTGCAGAAGAGCAGCCTGAGAGGGGAGCTGAGCAATGCTGAGCAAGAGCTAAAGG
>JANHGN010014921.1:29212-61610 GCA_024605025.1 Megaceryle maxima | reverse complement strand
GGAAACTAGAACAGCTTAAAAGAAAATGAAACATAATAATAATAAAAATGGAATATATACAAAACCAGTATTGAATGCAGCCCCCCCCCGATGGCAGTTACATCACCATTACCACTGCTGTGGAGCAGTCACTGGGAGAGTCCCAGGCTGGGCCCGGCAGCAGATGAGAGCTGTGTTCAGGAGCTGGATTCTGGTAATAGATTCAAGAACACACAGATCGGGATTGAAGGCAGAATGGACAGAGACCTTCTCGGATGCCAGCCATTGAAGAAGCAAGCAAGAAGCAGGAAGAAGTCGAGCCATAAGGCTTGACCCTCCTGATCCCTCAGCTTTATACTGAATGTGATGTCTATGGGCTGGAATACCTCGTTGGTCAGTTTGGGGTCACCTGCCCTATCTGCTTCTCCCTGCAGGTGCAGCCTTTCACTTTCTGCACCCCACAATGAGACACACGAGATCCATCAGTGGCCTTGGTCTGCACACCAATCCTTGGTACTAACTCTAATCACGGGCTGTTATCACTGCCAGCAGAAGACATTGTCTGCAAAAACAGGCTGCTAACATCAGAAAGTGCAGTTAGTTAGAAAAACTGAGCTGAAAAGTAAAATCACTGAACAGAATGAGTTCTGTTCTCACTCAAACCAGGACACCTTATTAGATGTTTGTAACAAGTATATTTTCAGTTAGAATAATTAGCGTATTAAGCTCAGCTCCCAGGTATTGAAATTGTTGAAGTGTACACAACGTTGGAAGAGACTGATGATGAACTAGGTTGCAGGATACATGTATTGGAGCTTCTTGTCACCTGCATTCAGCAGTGGTGTATGAGATGCATATGCCTCTAAATAGAAAGCTCTATGCAGGCAATGGATTTAGGAAGAAAAAGATTAAGTAGGAGCCGGGATGCAATGTGATTTTAAGCATTTGCCAAGAATTTTGTTGCCATTCAGCACTGCATGGCAGTTGTGTCACTGAAATGTCAAATTACATGCCAACAGCTCTATATGGAAGCAAATGAAGGGCTGAAATAGTCCTGTGACTGGAGAACCATTGGGGTTTTTGTTTTTGTTTTGTTTTGTTTTGTTTTATTCTATCAGGCCTGCAAATTAGAGAGATTGTGAATGTCAAGATGGACTCACTCAGCTGCGATCGATTCACTGGGGAAAATGGAGCTTGCCTGGAGCTGTGTTCAGTTAGATTACAGAAGGATTGAAAGTGCTAAGAACTGAGCTATTAATGTCAGGTCTTGTCTTCATAAGCCTTTCTGCATTCATGCAGTCTGTATGGAGTGGATGCTGTGGGCAGGTGTGGTACCCAACACATGCTTTATTCCAAATTCAAGTGTGTCTGATGTGATGTAGAGAATTCTGCAGATAAGCTCTTTTCCAATAAGTTTACTCTGTTTATGCAAATGTCTAATCTCTTCAACCATAATTTTATATATTAGAATAGGGGGGGTTTATGGATTAGGAAAGAAGCTGTGGTATTTTTCCTCAATATGGTAGAAAATGGCTAAAATAATTAATTAGAAAAAAATTAGCTAAGAATATTATGCAGCTAGAAAAGCTAAATGCATTTTGCAGTCCATTGTTGTTCAAGGTACTAAAATGGCTATCCAGCATATTTGGCATTTTATAGTTTCTACTGTTGATTTTTACTAGCCCATCAGATTTCTAATGCTTCACCCAGGTAAAAGAAAAGAACTTGAAGCCATGTAGACCTCATGAAGAGAAATTTGCATCTGGATGTTTCTTCATTCTTTTCAAGATGTAATTTCTTTCTTTATTATGCTCATAAGCACAGATTGTAACATACTTCAAATTGATAATTGTTAAAGAGTCTTCAAAACAGTCAAAGTAGGATTATTTGTTATTCCATATGACTGCTGATGCTACTGGCAACAAAGGGAATAATGTCTGAATAGGTTAGTCAGTGGATCCGTATTTTGCCTCATAACTATATACCTAGATTGGAGATACGGACTTTTGAAAACATGTCTCTCTCCCCTGAAAGACAGGAGTAAAAGAATCAGTTGAGAGATGGTGTATATTGGAAGAGTGCCATATACCTTTGAAGTATATACTTTTGCTGCATATGTTATCCCCTATTATAGATTAGATTTTAAGATGCATATGTGTCAGACAGAACTGGAAAATGACAAATGGTTCATGTGGTTTCTGTCTTCCCTCTCATAATATCATGAAATGATAGCATGATGGGGAAAGGAGTTTACAAGTATTCTCACAGAGCTGAAAGGTATCAGGGCCTTGACTGCATTAAGGTGATTGGCAAAATTGAGGATGACAGGTAATCAGAAAACCTCAGGTGTGTTTGGGAATAGAAGCAGCTAATATTGATTACATGAGGAAAAATCTGTATTACTGTCCACTATAGAATTACTACTCTTAGTATTGGAGAATCATATCATTCATGGAAACATAATACTGAAAAAGGAAAAACACTTACTTACAGAAATCAGAATATATCATACCACAACAAATAAGTAATATTCCTGGAATTTTTTTTTTTAAATTGTGCACAACATCTAGGTTTTAATAAAAAGAAACCCCAAACTAAACCAAACAAAACAAAAAACAGAACAAAACAAAAAAACCCCCAACCAAACAAAAACCCCACAAAAACAACAAAAAACCCCAACCAAACAAAAAAAACTAAAAAACCCCACCAAAAAGCCAAACCAAACAAGCAAAAAAACCCAACAAAACTAAATTACTATAAATTAAAATGACTATCTGAATTTTTCATATATTAGAAAAAAAAAAGACTATGAAAGCTTATCTAGGTTGATGGTGCTTTTCCTTCCTTACTCTCAATGTTAATTCTGCCTTTTTCCCGTTGCTTTCTTTACAGCTCAGTTGATCCTTTTGCATGATTGAAAGCAGAATGTGAATACGGCAGAAGCATCTGATTTTTGTGGCATATGTGGTATACCTTCTAGTCTGGAAGACCATTTAATTATTACTTAATCTGTGTTTCCAAATAGTTTTAATGCTCCTATTAACCTCCTTTCTTCATGGAGCATTCTTGCTCACTGATGGTGATTTGCAAAACACAACGTTACAGAAAATTAAGCACTACTTCCTCAATGCGTTTAGATATTGGAGTTGTCTGTGTGAAATAGTATATATGCCATATGTGTGCTTAAAGTTCAGCTTGCAGGAAAGGTAAAATTTTGCTACAGATTTATCTTCTGATTTTCTTTTTTCTTTTGGAGAATCGTTTAATTGATTACAATGTATTTTTAACACAGCTTCACTATCATAGAATCACAGAATCATAGAATGGTAGGGGTTGGAAGGGACCTCTGGAGATCATTGAGTCCAAGCCCCCTGCCAGAGCAGTATCACCTAGATACAGGACGCTTCACACAGGAACATGCATCCAGGCAGGTTTTGAAACTCTCTAAAGGAGACTCCATAGCCTCTCTGGGCAGCCTGTTCCAGGGCTTCATCACCATCAAAGAAGTTTTTCCTCATGTTGAGGTGGAATTTCCTGTGTTTCACCTTACTACCTATTACCTATTGTCCTATCACAGGGAACAACTGAAAAGAGACTGGCCACTTCTACTCGACACCCACCGTTCAGGTATTTGTAAACATAAGATCCACTCTCCGTTTTCTCTTCTCCAGATTAAACAGCTCCAGGTCTCACAGCCTTTCCTTGTAAGAGAGGTGTTCCAGTCACTTCATCATCCTACTAGATGCCTTTTGGGATATAGTATAAATGCACAGTTCCTGTGTCAATGGCTTTGCAGTGTATTTGCTGCTTTAGTATTTCATATCTTCAGAAAAAGGAAGAGTTGTAGCCCTAGAATTTCTAGCTAGAAATTGCTAATATAATGGATTTTTATTTGGAGGAGTAATTACAGTTGATAATTAAAGCTATCTTGAAATAAGGCCCTAGTTAGATATAGTAAAATGTAAATGGAAACTATGGAATGATAGTGGATACTAGTGAAATAATCACTTCATCTTTCTTTTCAAAGTACTCTTTTTGTTTTAGAGGACAAATTAATATCTCTGTATATCTTAGCTTTGCATTCACTTTCCTCCCTCTAAACATGTGGGATGATCCTGTGCATAGTGACTTGGAACATCAGCATGCCTCAGTGGGACCTCATTTATTGGTTTGGGTTTTTTTGCTAAAAATACCTTTGAAGCTGTGTTTATCTACCTATAGAGCTTATACATTACCATCACTACTTTAAATCACAGTACCAGGAAAATTAACTGATGTTTGTTCAGTGCTTTCTAAAATGTTAAAGTGCTTTAAAAAACTTATTTAGCTCACTGTGAGACGTTATAACCACTAAGCACATGCACAGTGGCATATCTTCTGTAGTATGCTGTGATATGCCATCAAGCATAGAAAAACTGCTTCTGTTCTTTGCATGTTCTTTTTCTGATAAGCAATGGGTTTGTTTTATGTTCCATACGTGCTTGTATTTCAGTGTGGATTTTCAAGGGATCATATGGTTTAGCTTAGGTTGTTAGTTGGGAATGATGGTTATAGTGCATTTAGATTTAGGTTTAGAACAGGATTTAGATTTAGGATGACAAAATAAGATCCTCACCATGAAGGGAAATACTTGAAATGCTGTGCTTAGGAGTGTAAGACTACACTTGTTCTGTGAGCCTGCTGTTAATCAGGTTAGAGTTGGTGCTAGAACAACCTCCCTGGTTAACTCCTCAATTGAAACTATCATAGGCTACAGTTGTGGTGGTGGTGGGGATTTGAATGCATAGGCTTCTGAGTTACATTGAATGCCACCACACTCGGAAGGAGCTGCTGTCTCGAGTTTGGCTCGAGAACAAGCAGAGTTCATCTTGCTAGCATTTAACTGATGTACAAGTCATTAATAGAGTAGGTTTATGTCTAGGATGAAAGTGACTGGCTACCTGCATTTTGTTTTGTCGCTATGGTTGGAATTATGGTTCACATGACTGAGATGGGAAGTTTAATCTGGTTCTGTAGCTTAAATTTAGTCTAGATTTTGGGTGACAAAATTGTGCCTGGCTGGTTAAGGCTTGATCTGGCAGGGCAGCAAACTATTAATGCTGTGCACAGAGGGGTAATTAGATTTCAGGACTGGTTTCAGCAGCAACTCCTGTTAGTTTTCAGATTGACAAGATTTCTGATACAGATTTAATTTAGTGAAATAAGATGTGATGAAGCTGAACATGTTTACAGAATATATCACAGAGATAGATTTAGGGCTGTCGTGCTGAGGATTTAGGAGTCTGGGGTTTCAGTTTTATGTAGGCACTGATGATGTAGCCTTCTCAATCCACAGTTAATTCCATGGTTGACTTGGGTAAGTGTAAGAATGAGAAGTGATCTTATTAATACTTTTGGGACTCATAGGGGCTTTGGAGATCTAGGAATGGGATGTTGGGCTAGGTTTGTGGGTGAAGGAGAAAGGGAGGGAGCAGCAGCTGAGTTTAGTTAGATCTGAGAGTTAGTGCCATGAGCTGCTGGATTGGTGTTAAGGTAGAGAGCAAGGCTTGGATGTCCAGGATTTGTGCAGTAGAGAATGCTTTCCTAAAGTTGCAGTTATTCCGGAAAGAGAAGCTGAAGTATGCTTGGACATGATCTGTCTTGGTTAGATTTAGGATTAAGACGTTGATTAAGACTGGGATGAAATAAAGGTAAACAGATACCTTTGTGAGGCTAAATAAATAATAAATGCACACGCACAGTCACAGGAACAGTTTGCATCAGCACAATCTGTATTGCGTATCTTCTAGGATGATTTCTTTTCTACCGAAGTATATATCTGAAATGTGTGTAGCATTAACATTCCAGAATTAAAACTATTTTTAGGAAATAATGTTCCTGAATCCACTGCAGTTTAACTTCCAATTATATAAGAATTTATTATTTGCACTTGATTCCAGTAACAGTTCACATAGAAATAAATTGAGTCAATGCATAGAGCAAGAAAATGGGGAAAATAGAAGAAGAAAAAGAGTGTGTTTGTATTTCTCCTTTAATTATAAACAATGTCATCCCAAGTTATATGACTACAGTGTAGACTTTGAAGATTTAGCTTGCATGTTTAGAATTTCCTGGCATCTGTTAATCCCTGAATTGAGTTGGAAAAGCACAATTAAACCTCTGAGTGTATTATGCAAGATAGTTTTGGCTCTATTTCATCCTTATAATTAATTCTTTCATTAAAAGTTACTCCTGGTCTCTCTTGATTTTTTCAAATTATTGAACTTCTAGCCAAAGTTGCTGTTTTAACAAACTGGTTTGTGTAGTCTTATTGTTTAATCAGAGCTCTTTTAATAAGCCTAGCTACTACATTTAATACAGAATGCTATAGGGAATTGAGTATGATAAATGAGAGAAAGTGAGTGTGTGATAATAGAGATGAAAATCTGAGGACTAGTAGTTCTGCCTGTAGGAATAAATTATAAACAGAGTTTAGTTAAGGTTATCTTACTCGGTTACTCACTTTGAGTTCTTCCTATACAATTTGATTATGTGAACTATAATTCAATCCTGTTGACCAACTTAAGCAGAGTGAAAGGATCAAATTAACACAGAATTACAGAATGGATAAGGTTGGAAACGACCTCTGGAGATGTACTAGTACAACCCCCCTGCTCAAAGCAGGCTCAGCTGGAGCAGGTTGCTCAGGGCTGTGTTTAACCAGGTTTTGAATTTTTCCAAGGATGGAGACTACACAGCTTCTCTGGGCAACCTGTTCCAGTGTTACCACCTTTATCATAGAAAAATTTACTTCTTATATTTAAATGGAATTTTATGTATTTGAGTTTTTGCCCATAGACTTCTGTCCTGTCACTGGATACCACTGAGAAGAGTCTGTCTCTCTCTTCCTTATTACCCCCCCCACCAGGTATTCATACACATTGATAAGATCCCTTGTGAGCCTTCTTTTCTCCAGACAGAACAGTCCCAACTCTCTCAGCTTCTTGTATATTCTTGTCCCTTCATCATTTTTGTGACTGATCCCACTACTATATATCCAGGTCTGCTTTGTGCTGAGGAGCCCAGAACTGGAGCCAGAACTCCAGGTGTGTCTCAGCAGTGCTGACCAGATGGGAAGTATCACTTCCCTCAATTTGCTAGCAACACTTCCCCCCATGCAGCCCAGAACACAGTTTGCCACCCTTGCCACAAGGAGTTAAGCCAACTCCTTGTGTCCTTGAGTGTCCTTATGTTCAGCTTGTCTGCAAGAGCCCCAGGTTCTTCTCTGCCAAGATGCTTTTCAGCTGTCAACCACCAGTCTCTACTGTGTGTGGGAGTATTCCTCCCCAGGGATAAGATTTTGCACCTTCTTTTCTGACAATCCAAGATTCCCCTGGGACCAGTTTTTCCAGCCTGTCAAGGTCCCTATGAATGGTAGCACAACCCTCTGGCATGTCTGTCAGTCCTCCTGCTTTTGTACCATCTCCAAACTTGCTCAGTTTGGAGATGATACAAAAGTCTCATTGTCCAGGTCATTCATGAAGATGTTAAACAGAACTGATGCCAGTGTCAACCCCTGAAATGCCCCACTAATGAGTGGCCTCCAGATGGATTTTATGTCTCTGATTGCAACTCTCTGAGAATGTCAGTTCAGACAGATGTCAGTCCACCTCACTGTTCATTTCCCGAGCCTGTAAATCTATGCTTACTACTCTCAATGATGATTTTGTCCATCATATGCCTGGAAATGGTTTCGTGGATTGTTTGCTCTACCACCTGCCCAGAAATCAAGATGAGACTGTCTGGCCTGTATTTCCCTGTACACCTCTTCTTGAAGACAGAAGTGACATTTGCTTTCTTCCAGTCCTTTCTTCCAGTCCTTTCTTCCTCCCCTTGATTGCCATGACTATGCAAAGATAATTGAGTGACATTGGCCAGCTCCCTCAGCTATCACAGGTGCTTGCTGCCAGGTCCCATGGATTTATGTATGTCCAGTTTCTTTAAATGTTCCCTAACGTAATTCTTTTCCAGTGCAGGTAACTGTTCCTTGCTTTGAACTTTCCCACTAGTCTCCCATACATAGGATTCCTCAAGGCTGGTTTTACCAGTAAAGATTAAGGCAAAGAGAAGCTTTGTCCTTTGTCACCAGTTTCCTTGCCCCAGTTTTACTTGTCTTCATTTTGCTGCTGATGTACCTGTAAAAATCTTTCTTAATGCAGTTCACCTTCCTTGACAGATTGAAGTTGAGATGGGCTATGGCTTTCCTAACCATCTCCCTGCACACCCAGCCAGTGTATTTATATTCCTCCCAATTCACCTTACAATTCAATACAACAAGATCTTGTTGTATGCTTTCTTTTTACTTTTATCAGGAGATCCTTGTTCATCCATGCAGGCCTCCTGACACCTTTATTTTCCTGTATACCAGGTAAACCATTCTTGAGCTTTAAGGAAGTGATCCTTGAAAGTTAACTGTCTCTCTCTCTTTTCTCCAGAGTCATATCATGTTGGGTTTTCCCAAATAGATTCCAGGAGAAGCCAAAGTCTGCTTTTGGGATACCCAGGGTGGCAATTCAGCTTTGGATTTTGATAAATTTTCAAGCAATAGGTGAGACTATAGTTGCAAATCAGTTGAGTTCCTAAGAGAACCGTGTTAAGTCATATACAGGCTTTATGACTTAGACTTCTCTACCTATCAAGCAATAATCTTCTTCAGGAAAGCTTATAGTAGCTTCAGTAACACTCTCAGAGTTACAAACCAGTGAAGATATTTATCATTATTATATCAAGGTAATAATTCCCAATGAAGACCACTGAGTTTGTGGGAACATAAGCTGAATATGGAGACATGCTCTGAAACTCCTCCTTTGTCTCAAACACCTTCTAGAAAACCTTTGCATATATCCAAAAAGGTGAAACAGAGGCTGGGATCTATTCTGGACGATAGCACATTACTCACAAAGTTAGCCCTTAGTCTTCCAGCACTAAACAGTATTTCAGAAGGACCTTAAATAGCAGCTAGAACAAATTGTATTCAATTATGTTCTATATCTTTGCTGCTGTTATTTTTTTATTATTATTTTAATGAAGGAAACAGAGAAGCTAGTGTGTTGCTTTCCTAAAGACTATTTGTTGTAATTTAGAACTTGTCTGATTTTAAGAAGGATCTTGAATAATTTGAGCAAGCAAGAAAGCAAAATTATTTCTCTAGAAACCTTAGTACTTGGGTTTTTTGGGAAATGTTTCATTTTTCATCAGGATGCGTAGATGAGTTGGGACACTTACATCTTAAATTGTAAGCTTGACAAACTTTCTTTGTGTCCACTCATGTCAGAGGGCATCCATTCTTTCAGCCTCTGGGGAAGATATAGTACTGTTGGTTTAGCAATGCACAGGGAATGGGGAAACCACTACTGGGAACTCATTACATCTTGCTTGCCACTAGCAAGATTGTTATCAATATGGTGGTTCTTTCTCGGTGATTAACCTCGCTTCTGTGTCCATACATATATCTTGAATACTCATTGCCTAGTAATTTCTGTCTGGTACCATTTTATTGCTATTAGATCACTGATGCAATCACACCTTCTTTCCAGTCTCCTAAATCCCACCACAATTAGTTTCCTTTTATGTTTGTCAGTCCTGGTTACTTATGAATCCTTGTCTGTCTTTCACAGACTCTTAGCTCCAGAGTAGACAGGAGGAGGTAGCACTAGAAGTGTGAGGCTAAAGAGGGCAAAGAGATTTTAGTTTTGAAAACTCTTTCTCATTAAAAATAAGTAATTCTAGATATTCACCAAGGCTTTTTCTCAGAAGTAAATGGTGTATGATTCCATTTGGTATTTCCATAATGGATAGCAAAATTAGAGTAGTGAGTTGCACCTCTGTCAGATAAATGCCTGTATGGTTGAAAAATGTTACTGTACTGTCTGCTGAAAACAGAATAAATTTTAAGTGATTACAGGTGAAAAAAATACTTTTCTCTCCTAGTAGCAAAACAAAAGAAACAACTTTCGTACAACAAAATTCACCCACACAGTAGATCAGGTAAATTATAGTGTTTTCTATCATAAGAGCGTGTTTTCATTTTGTACATTTTTGCAAATGTTAAACATTCAGGCTGAAACTTTTTTCTACAGATGTCTGCCTCAGGCCATTTTTGCATATGCTTCTTAATTTATTTTTGTTTCTGTGAGTGCAGGTGCGTAGAAGAAGGCATTAAGTGTCCATAACTTTCACAGAAACCAGTAGGAACTTTGCTTTGATTCCATGCAGTGCTGTGTAATGGCAGGCATTGTAAATGCACATCCTGGTGAGCCAAGATTGACATTAGCGGCTACTTCAAGTATTTAAAAGATATTTTTGTAAAAGAATGAAAGTGTTACCTTTCTGTCTCTCTAAAAGTGGTTGTGAAATTAAAGTAGTATGTGTGGTATGCATGGAATTATAGAAATTATTGTTATTAAAAATAAAAAAGTATTAATTCTGTATTTGGAGTAGAGACTGAATGCTAAACATTTTATGCCCGTGCATATCACAGGGACAGAAAAGTACTGTGTAGTATTCTAATTCAGGATCATCCATCTTCTATAGTAACAGAAGCAAGTACCCTTGCAAAAAACGAAAAAAATCCCAACCGACAAACAACAAGAAACCAACTAAACACTAAGTGATCACATAATTAAAACTGTAGCCATAACACAGTCAATTAGGCTTGCAAAGTCATTGTATTGATTTAAAATTGCTATTCCTAATAAAATGCAGGTAGCTAGCAGTACATTAAGAATCAATGCAAAATAATTGAGAGAATTAATTTGCAATAATAAAGAACACTGTCTGGATCACAGACCTTAATTTCCTCTAATATTTCATGATTCTGCTAATGAATCCTTTGACAACCTTTGGAATATGTCCCTCTAGTTTATTCTATACTGTGGGTGCTCAAGAATCACTTAGCACTACTTAGCTTAGAGGAAGGTATGTTTTGATTAGTGTCTGACATTAATATATCAGCAGTTTATACTTATATTTTCCATCAGAGCTGGTTCCAGTTTGTGGTTTCTGAGCCTTTTAAGATGTATTTTTTTCCAGTGGTCACAGGTTCTTAAAATTTATTAATTACATGAAAGACAGTTCATTCTGAACTATGCCTGTCCATTTTTCTGAGTGTAGATACCACTGCAGAAAAAGTGGAGAAAGTTAACTTTCAGGGAAAGTATAAAGGTTCTGAGACTGTGTGCACAAATTAAGACTAATGAAAAGGGTTTCTGCTCCCATAATGGTTTTAGAAGAGGCACATGGAGATTAAACTGCTTATAGAATTCTCTTTTTTTTATGTAATACTGTTATGTTACTTGTTATATGCCATTAGTAGTCATCTTTAAAGTGTAACTTTTGAAATGGTGGAGTTACTAATACTTTGATTAAAATTCCTGTTTTCCATAGATAGTGTTGCTAAACAGGCCAAACTGCAAAAGGTGCTTTATGATGAGAAGTGTGGAATGTTGCCCAACATTCATTATAATTGTGCTAGTGTATAATAGGGAAGTTGTGATATGAAGAACCAGTTGATCAAAATGTCAAGAATAGACTAAAACAAAAAAAATTACTAAAAAAAAATTTTATTATTTATAATTATTATTAAATATAATTTATTATTTACTAAAATTATTAATAATTTGTGGTTTGTTTTATTTTTTTTAAGTTTTTGTTGTATTTAAAAATACAATAAATCATACAGTAGAGCATTTTCACATTGGTTAGGGAATTTGCATGGCATTCATTGTGTGCATTTTTATTTTATGATACTGTTAAAAAAATTTGAGTTTCCATAAAATAATGTTGGAGAGAGGATTGAAGGGGAAAGAACGGTTGAAATAGTCTTCCAGAATGTGAAATGTTGCTATGTAAGGAGTAGTCCTTTTGACTTCTGGAGTGAACATGAAGAAACGTTACTTGAGGATTAAGGTTAGGTATCAACCTTCTTTTACTGAAGGTCTTTAATTGTGTCTGTGATGACCATCTTTCAGGGGTGACCTGAAGTGTACTTGAACCCATCTCAGGGTGAGAATTGGTACTTGAAGACCCTTTGAGCCATAAATCTGAACTCTGCACTCCTAATTATGTAGTATATTAACATGGATAATTATGGTGAAAATTTGAACCAGTTGCAAGGGAGGGGGAGGTGGAAGAAGGGAAGACTTTGCTGCAGATTTATTCTGTTCCTAAATTTTGGAAGAAGTTGATGTACAATTCTAATTAAATGTGTGGAGACTAGTTTTTGGGGGATTGGTATAATGAGGATTTAATAATTAATGCTAGTAGGTCAGGAAAAAGGTTTTACAGAAAATTTATAAAATTTAACTCATTTTACAAAATTATTAACATGTCCCACAATCAGGATTTCAAAGTTCAGAAGGTTAAAGCACTTCTCTTCAGGAAGCAGTAAGAATTCAGAATGTAGATTAGATATGTCCTGGCAGGGATTTTAAACACATGATTTTTTCACAGAAGTGACTGGCTTGTGTCAGAGGAAGCCTCTTGGGGTTTTTATATTTGGAGTTCTGTGAATTCTGTATTTCTTAGGGAGATTACTTTTGATGTCCCTACTTATCTTCAGAATGCACTGTAACACCTGTGTATAATATATTTTATCTATAAAATTGATAAAATGGTATTTTGGAATTAGCAAATTGCAAATGAAAATGATAATGAAAACTGGTATTTTCTCCCAGTCTTGGAAACTGGGACAAAAATGCAGCTGAAGAGTGGACTGCACCACTGATTGAGATCTTATGAGCTGTGCTCAGTTACAGTGGTGCTATATGTACATATAAGGATATGAATAATGAATAGCTTGCAGCTGTGTTCACTTTAATAGCGTTTCAAATAATACATACTGTTCTGGATTGGTTTATGCTAATGACAAAAGTAATAATATTCAAGAGCCTTTTTGCTCATTTTAAAATATTTCTGTTTATCATAAGAGCTGTTCTTCAAAATTTATTTTAGCATTCATTTCAATTTCAGAACATACATCTTAACTTCTTTTCAAACAATTTTAAATTAAAGTTTAATTATATTATTGATTCATAGATTCTGAGGTCAAAAGGAGTCCAAACTCCTTTCTGTACAGGTGATTAATTTTTTATCCTGAAGCTCTGAAGTCTGTTATTGATTATATTAATTTCTTATGATTATCATTCCCCTCCTTCTTTAATAGTTAATTTATTATTTTTATGATTTTTTGGCTTTCTCTATCTACATTATATTGCCAAGAATAAAATAACAGTTTAAGAAAAAATCCCAAGCCCTGATCAAGATGGTGTACTGAAAAAGTACAGCTGCGTAAATCTATATAGTGCTGTATGTGAAGTTATATAGTAAGCTAGATAAAGTGTAAGCACTTGTCCAAGTAATTAGTTTTAAGTTAACTTGAATCAATAGCATTAACTGAATATTGATATGTTTTGTTATTTATTATGTATTTGTTAAAATATTTGATGAAGAAACCCTGCTGGTATAAATAAAACTTTTACTAGAACTCATTTCAAAGAAGCATTACAAATGCTTAGAATACTAAAAAAATTTCAGTATTGGTTGATACAGTTGGGAATTATCCAGTCCTGGCTATGTTGTGGTCTAACAGTGTTCTGTATGATGCTAGTCCTATTTTAACTCAAAAGTTAAAATCCAGAACCTGTTGGAAGCACTAAAGGACTCAATTTGTCAGTCAAATTGCATTAATCTTTTGGATTTATAAGATAGTATTATGCATTTGCTGAGTTTGAGTACTTTTAAAATAGTAGAATAAGTATTTAAAAAAAAAACAAAAAAAGAGAATTTGGTTATATAATTCAGTTTCCATTTCTCTAGTGATTCATAATTTTTTCCTCTACTTCACTTAACCCTTACTTTGTATCAGTAATTTTTATTTTGACCCTATGTAAGATATGGTTTCATAATTTTTTGTTGTTTATGAAACACAAATTCTTAAATAATGTTACTTGCACTTAACAGTGATGTGTGCTGTGGTTGTCTCTTATCTGATGCTCTGAAACAGCGTTCTTTATATCTGTCTACCTAATCACAGAGTGTACCACACTGAAATACTCTGCATTTACAAACTTCTTATTGGCCACTTCTCTTATGATTCCTGTAAGAAAGCAACAGTTACAGTAATACACATTCAGTAACAAATGTGAAGTTCTGGTCTAAAGAAAGAAGACCAAACCTTAACAGTCTAAGTCCTCTGTACTATTTTATGATTGTTTTCATATCATCCACCTTTTTCTTCCTGATACTTCTCTTGTTTGAACAGTTTTAAATTACAGCATAAGATATTCAAAGAAGAAACACAGTGGAGATTTTGAGGGGTTACCAGGATGCAGAAAAAATGGTATTTGAGATTGCTCCAGCAATTCAGTCTTGCTCCTTTTTAACTGTGTTGGAATTGGGAAGAAATTCTAAACCCCCAAAAGATATAGCCAAAACTCTAACCCCCCCAAAAATAAAAACTCTAACCCCCAAAAGATATAGCCAAAATAAGCTGTACTAAATATAGCAAAGATAAATAATACATACCATGACAAAGGTTTTCTTTTTTCTAGTGGCAGGCAAAGCAATTGGGAAGGCTGTTGCTTTTCCATGTGACCTTGGTACCACATCAGTCTCAGGTCCTGTGGGACAGCACCCCAGACAGCTTACTGCCAAGCCTGCAAGCAGCAGTTTTTCCTTCAGAGCCAAAGGTCCATTTTCTGACTTGGCACCTTCGCACATCTTTTGTCATCCTGAGGTGCTTCCTGATTGATTCTCCTGCCTGAGAATTGAGGGCAGCAGAACCAAAGCAGGGCATTTTGAATATCCTTTCAGGCAGTCTTGAAGAGACTTCATCATCCATTTCACAGGTATGATAAATTTTGTTAGAATAGCAGATAGCATACAGTGTAACATTTAACTGCACATCCAACACCACCTCTACCCCTTCACTCAGATTTAAAATTTTCCTTTGTTGTATTCTCTTTAAAGATATATTCCTCATGTCTACTTCTTTATTCTAATAAACAGTGCAGTATTAGAAAAGAATGTGATTATTTTTCTCCTCAATCGTTATCAGTATACAGTTCTCAATTCACTGTGAGTGCCAGAGGGTGGTTTATGTGTGCAGAAGTGATTGCTCCCAATGAATTTCTGCACAAGCAGGAAATGCTGTAACATAAACATGGCAAATTCTTCTGTAATCTGTGCACAAGACACTTGTGTGGTTTGTTGTTTTTCTTTTTTAATTGCATTTGGCTCAGCAGCAGACAGATTTCTATAATATCCCTCACAAAGATGAGATGTCTATAGTTACTTGATCAGTAATTTCTTATTTATAAAATACCAACCTGTGATAGGTTCCAAAATCTTCAAAAGAAGACTTAAAAAAATCTGAAGCTAAGAGTCTAAAAGATTGGCTTATTTCTAAGGAACCTGTTCAGTAGGAAGTTTATCAAAATGAAATAGCAAAACTTTTAGGAATTTTTTGCTATCACTCTAGTTAGAAAACTAGGTTGTAAATGCAGAATGTGGATTTTTGTTTTTATAATTGTGTTAAAATTGAGGCATATTGATTTAATTGCCCTTGTGGTATATTAATGGTCTGCAGGAGCAGTAATGAGCAATTCTCTTATCAGGTTATAACTATTTATGTCATTGGCAAATTATTTTATTCATTTATTTATTTTCAAAAGCCTGAATAGGTAAATGTAAAAGCACTGCATCTGAAAACCAACCAGGGATCCAGTTGCAGTTGACATATTCCTACAAGACCTTCAAGGCTTTTTTGCTGTAGGGAAGTATTAGCAATTAATGTGAAATCTAGTAAGTGCACATCTGTCTGCTAAGTTAATAAATAAAACATAGATAGATGGGTTTTATTAGGCTGCTAATTGTGTCCAGGAAAACAGGCACTGAACTGTGATACTTAAATTGTCATCTTACAAATACTATTTCAGAGATAATTATAGACTCTGGAATGATTAGCCATAATAATAAATTTTACTTTTCCACTTCTTCATGCTATTTTAAGATTAATTAACTGTATATAAGTAAACTGTGATTTTGTGATTTAATCAAATATCTGTTAGTGCCAATATCTTTCTGGGGTAGAGCAGTCTACTTCCTTTGATACTCCTTATTTGAAGGCCAAACTGTGAAATACATAGTTTGTATGAAACATAACACATTTTGCACAGGACAGTTGTTATTTTTGTAATATTCTGCGTGAATTTAGGAGACAAAACTGTACTCCAATTAATTCATAATTGTATGAGCATAAAGGAAATTCCTTGCCAGACAGGCTTTTTGTCAGTTGCAGTATTCTGTTGAACTATGTCTTTCAAGCAGTGATCTAGGGCTTTAACATACATGTTTGATGTTTTAATGTGGGTCTTGACATACATCAATTATGAGAAATGCTACAAAGGTTCTCTGGAAAGAACTTAAGAGCATTCCTTAATAAAGTGTTAGGTTGTTGCAGATGGTGGTTCATATGCCCCCCCCTTTTTCAGTTCTGTCCACAATATCATGTGGAGTAGAAATGCGCTTTTCTTCCACTTCAGAATTGCAGGAGAAACTACTCTTGACTATTTTGCATTTTTGCATAACTACTTTATAATTTTCTGCATATATTTAGTAGGGTAACTTTTGTTTTTATCTGTGGTTTCACTTTTATTCTTAACATGCTTTAAAGTTCTTACTTTGGTTCTGTTGGGTTTTTTTGGTTAGTTTTTTTTAATTTTGTTTTTACATGCTGGTGTTGTGTTGATACTTGGAAATACTGGCAGCTTACAAAGAAATCTAGTGACTTCCATAGTTTATTGTCTTTAAGATAAAACTGTCTTTCTGGAAGATTACTATATTTATTTGGGGGTGGGGGGGGGAGAAGATGTGAATTTTTTTTTTTTTCTTCCTTTGAACTTTCACTGAAGCTAGGGTGGTGTTTGTGATCCATTCTAGATTTAAAATTGAAAGCTGTATAAAAAGACTATACTACATTATTTAATATTTTCATATATATGATCACCAAAAACTTGAAATTATTTTTTATAAAAAGGAAGAATTACAGCTCTGATTTTGTCCACGTTTCTTTGCTGTAATAACTTTAAGTCAAAATATTTGTTCTAAAAAATACCAGCTTTTTTATTTAGTTTGTTTTTACAGCTTTTTCTCGTCCCTTCAAGGGCAGTTGTGCTGTAGAAATTCCAGTGAATGGATATGAATTTGAAATTAGGAACTGTAAAGTAACTGTGTCATAAGATGTGAGAACAGCAGCACGAAGAAAAAGCTTTGAGAATTAATTTCTAAGTAAGCAAAACAGCAGCATAGGACTTTTTTGTTTTGTTTTATGGACTGTGTAGAATTTCAGCCTTCTGCAGGCTGATAAACACAAAATAGAAATAATAATGCTTGTCACAAACTTAAGGGAACACTACACATAGTATACAAACAAGGACTGCCTGTTTATAAATTCTAAAATAACTGATTTCTAATGATCCTACTATCTCTTCTGGTTCTAATTTTTTGTGCCCACTTGTAGCTAATATTTGAGACTGAGCAATAGATGTGATTTTCTAGTTTGTATTTCTCAGAATGGGCTGGTGTGTCACCGTCACTGTCCATTTGGCTTTTTGCTGTCAGCCACATTTTGCTCACAGATTTTTGCAACTCCATCATCCTTGTGGTTTTAGTAATTGTTCCTGTCATTTCATTGCAGGATTTTCTCTAAGGCTGTTGATTTTCCTGGTTTCAGAACTCAGTTTTGTTCATCTATATTTGAAGCTTAACTGCTATTAATCTTATTTTCATTGAGTATTTATATTTTTTTATCTTCTTGATTTAAAAAAAAAAATCAAATGCAACAAATTCTGATTACTTTAAGACTAAGTGCTATATCACACAGAGGGACATAACTGAAAGAATACCACAGTACTTCTACTTGTTTGCACCTGATTCCCAGCAAGAAATGTTTTAGTAAGCCCATGGTACAGTGCTGAGAAAGAGGTTAATATTTCAGAATACACTTGACAGCAGTAGGTTCCATGACTAGGAGACAGCTATTCTAGGAAGTAGGAAAAGTTAAAGAAATTGGTATTTCTGTGCAACTCAACTGTAAGGTTGGAGTTTATACACCCAAAGTGGTTTCCTTATCTGAAGCACCTGAATCTTTTATTTCAAGTTGGAAATGGGAAGGAGGAGATTTACTTATGTCCTTTTAGGTGAAGTCAGTATGTGCTTCTGTTGTTCCATTTTCTTACAGAGAATTACTTCCTTAGGAAATGATAGATAACGTACAGTCTAATCAGTGATTTAGACTAACAGATTGTGCTGTTATTTGGAGCTTACTAAATTCTCTACCATGCTACTTGAAATACCACTTATATAATATTCACATTTTATTAACAAGCACAGAAAAACCAGTCTGGGACTAAACAGGGAATGTAATTCATAGAAAACACTTGTTTCTTGCAGCATTTTCAACAACACTTGGGCAACATACAAGGGTTAGCAGCACAGAACAACTCTTACCTGACAAATTACATTTTTCCAGCCTTGCTAACTCATGGTTTCACATCAAAACTACCCTTAAATATGACTCTTATGCTAATCTTCTTACAGGTCATTCATATCTGTATTTGCGTATTTGCATTTATTCCTCTTTCCTTTTACTTACGTGATGCACAAACCATTAATATCAAGTGTTCCTTCTGAAACTAGACTATCAAATTTGCATTAGTCTTTTAAGAACCTGTGTCAGTATGTTCTAAATGTTTTACTATTGTGCTGCATCTTAAAGAAATGCAGATCCCAATTGTCTGTAGTGAATACAGCAGCTAGTGGCATCATCACTGTACTTGAATTAGTTAACTTTTTTCTAAAACAAAGACAAAACAAATACTTTCAGACTTCCACAAAGTCAAAATAAACCTAAAAAATGTACCTATGTTCCTGCAAAATTATTCCCATCAGTCATTGACTGTCTTCTCAAAGACTTGCAATATGAATGCAAGGGGAGCATTCCAAAAGAAAAAGTAATTGACTGCTATTCAAAACTGCTTATAAACATGAATATTAGAGAAACCAGTAGAGTGGCAATTGCAGTCTGTGTTGAATATTAATGTGCTACTTTGAATGAAGTAGGCCTTTGTTCTGAGTTCATCTTATAGGTGAGCCAGTGTAGAGTGTTTTCAGTATGAAATATGTCAGCCAGTGATATTAGTAAAATCTCGTTGCATATATTGCCATCTCTTAATATGCAATTAAGAACAGTTTTAAATCCTAAGGTAAATCATATTGCATACAAGAGGAGCAAATGAAAAACTTTTCCAAGTACTTTGTCATTACTCTTTCATGGGTTAGTGTAGCAAAGTGGTGCTAGCTCTTGTTGCTCTAAATTTCAAAGATTGCAGTTAGTGTAATTTTTGCTCTTAACGAATGATTATCTTGTTTAACCCTTAAGAGTGGGTTCTTTAAATTTTATTTAATGTTATTTACCAGTTAGAGAAAATAGTTTCTTAGCTATTATTTCCATGCAAAGCAACTGTTCTAAAATATTTCTAGGATTTTGAGATAAATTGGTAAAGAATATAGATGATGAGTTGTAGCAGATCAATCATGTGATAACATTTTCTCAGAAAATATATAACAGCATACAAAGAGTTTGGATAAAACCAACAGGTGTAGAGACTTGTAGCATCACCTATTCTGAGAGAAAGAAAGATTGTGATTTAAAGAGGAAACAAATGAGGATTACAATAGAAGTATATAAACTAGTTTATGATGGAAATAAGATAAACTGAGCATTTTTCGGCCCTTTATCTTTACGGAAGAACTAAATGACACTGAAATTTGAAGCTAAGAAAAACTTGGATCTGAGAAAGAGACATTTTTTTTCAAAGGTAATATCTAGTATATTTTCTTTCTCAACATTCAGATCCTGTGGGAGAACTTTCTAGTTGCTTTTTCTCTCTGTGGCTATTCCACAAAAAATCTTGTCATATGAACTAATTTTCTGTAATCTTTTTTTTCTTCTCTGCTTTACCTTTTGTCTTTCAACTACTGATACCACTTCAGATGTGTTTCTCTCTAAGGCAGTAATTTTCAGGCAATACTTTGTGCTTCTTGTGGATCTATAATATAATCCTAAAGGGTGAGTAAGAAGTGTAGATTCAGGAAGTATTGTGCTTCTAACCTTTATCTTGTGCTTGGCAAATATCGTTAGAACATGCTGCAATTTCTACAAGAAATCTTACATGTGCTAAAGTATTCAAAAATTGAAATTGCTCCCTGAAAACCCTCTTTTATTTTTTTCTGGATGTTTCCAAAGCTGTTTCAATTTTTGTAGAAAGAAAATGGGGCACCTGTTAGCAAGGATGGGAAGACCAGATATGAGTGGAATAAATATTTCCTTGTCACAGTAGTCTCCACCTTCAAATGGTGGCTGCTTTTAGGAACAATGCATATGAATTGCTTTTGTAAAAATATTTTAAGTGTTACCCACCTCATCTGTTAAGTTTTTTTTCTGGTATAAATGCAGTCAGAAATACCACTGATTCAGGAAGAATGTTCTATTAACTATTTTACTCTCCCTATTATTACAGTCCTACTAATACTCAAATATATTTCTTCTTCTTTTTTGCTGTTGTGTCCTTTAGCTTGACAATAAGGATGTGTCTTAAGTCAGGCAGTATGAACTTAGTGTTCAAACAGAGCTGTGAAATAGAAGATGTTTATCCCCAAAAATGATGATTTCCAACTGATAAGTGAAGAAGGCAGAAAACTGACTCTTTCAGGTTCTACTACCTTTTTTCAGCATTAAGAATTCACAAACCTTTGTACCATTACTGCTGTTAGTAACTGTCAGTTAACTCTAAGAAAGCCAAAGAAAACCAGCAAAAGCTATTGACTTTATCCAGAAGGATTTTTATTTAATTATTTTGTTCCTCTTCAAAAAGGAGTGGAATTAAAATCAGTCTAGAAGCCAGATACTAAGTTCCTTCATCTGCACACAGTGTGTTCCTTCATCTCACACAGTGTGTGAGTTGATAACTGATATAATCCCAGACATTAAAGAGTTGGGGGGAAATAAATAAATAAAATTATTTCCTCTGCTTGTTGCTAAATCCCTGTGTCATCTGGGGACAGAAGGGTTTGTAACAAATCATGGGGCATGTTTCATTCTGCAAAGAGATAATAAGTATAAAAAAAGTTTTGTAGGAAGATAAAGCAACATGCGGAGTGGTAATGGCCCAAGGCTGACCTTGTACAGTTCTGAACACTAGACAGATCCCACTAAGGGAACAGTAGGGGGAAGAATTCTAATTAATCCTTTAGGATTAAAGAAGTAAATCTCTTAATTCTTACTGGCCAGAGGATTGAGAACTGAAAAGAACATTAAAAGAACCATAGTTCTACATGGTCATGATCCTATCTTCTCCATCTCCAGTAGGTAGTGTAAAATACACAGTATTAAGGAAGAGAGATGGAACTGTGACAGAAGCAAATGAGATTTTAAGAGTTCACAGACTGGAAAGCTTAAAAATTTTTCTAAATCAATGGCTGTTTGCCAATTATAGTATAGGAGAACCTGAATTTTACTTAGATGAGTTAAGTTTGGTAGCAGGAGCAGCCACAGAATGAGTTCTTTGTTGGCTAATTTGCTGTCATCATTGAAACTGGAAGGAATGTATTGCATAGCTACCTTAAAGCCATTAAAATGTAGCAGTAGCCCCTCACTTATTTGTTCATATTCTTGCTGCATTATTCCAGAAATTTTCCCTCTACTATAGCGAAAACATTTTCTACGAGAAAACTGAGAGCAATGGAATGTATAAAAGCTCAAATTTAGCATAGTGACTTTTGTCTAATAAAACAACTTTGAGCATTAAAATAGGACGTTCTCTTTATACTATAGCTGATGTCTTTCACTCATTAGCAATTATCAAATGATTACTATGCCAGGTAGGCTAGAGCCTCTAATAACTAGAAATTTGCCAGGAGTCAGTTAGAGCATATACAGCCTGTATATTTAGTATGATTTATTAATACGATCTCTTAATATCTTTCACAGTGCTTTTAATCCTGCCTAAGAAATTAAGCAATTATGTTAAATTGCATTAAATTGACAGCATTATATGTGTTTAAAGTAGTGAAGAGAAAAGAGGAACAGTATTGTGTTACTAAAGGCACTTAAGGAAGCATTGCTTTGTTCTTGTATGTATTGCCGTTGGTAAGTATTAAATAGAATTAGCTGATTGTAAATAGCTTTGTGTGTAAAATGAAGTAGCAGGTATTTTGAATTCTTACATCTGGTCCACAGTCAGTAAGATGCTTTATTACTCTTTCCAGACCGGTTAATTGGGAAAAAAAAAAAAAAAAATCTGCCTAAAACTTAAGCTTATCTATCCTTTTGAAAGGCTAGTCATTCTCTGAAATGTTGGAAGTTTTCTAATCGTTTCAAGACAAAATTTAAATAAATATCATGCAATATCTAACATTGCATTCTGATTGCACAGTAAATCTGACATTAGCATTGTATTTTGCCTACTGTGTGCTCATTACTAATTGGCAAGTATTCTGACACCTTCTGAAAGAACAGAATAATCTCTGAGAATCTGTTCTGAACATCAGCTACCTTAATTCTCTTAGTACAAGGCTATTTGTTGTTTTATACAAAAGTTCATGTGCTCTCTTAATGGTAGTGATGATTAGGGACTGTTTTCTGTAACCTTCTTGAAACTGTATTAAGCTCTGAAATTGCTTAGGTAAGTACCATATTGTAATTTCATTTTTGAACTCTACCTTCTATAGAAGTGTTTTCCTAAGTTTTCTGCTAGTCCAGTCCAGTCCTCTTCAAAATATCCATAGTTTTGAAGTGAGTGTAGAGATTTGTAACTTTTTCTTCAGTTTGTATATTTGTTTATTTTCTACTCTTTTTTTGTTACTGTTGTTGTTGTTACTGTTTTTGCAAGACCCATGTTCTTGTGGGAAGTTCAAATAAAATAAAAAATTGTATTTTGTCCAGATTCAGAATTTGGAGACCTTAAAAGAGTTCATAGTGATAGATGAAATACAACCTCCTGTGTATTTCACATTTGTGAGATTCCACTCACAGTCATGCCAATAGGACACTTTATCTTGACTTCAGCTTTCCTGAGATCACAGAGGGAAAAGATAGAGAAGAGCCAAAAGGATGGAGATGGGGGTACAGCAGGGAAATGAATGGCAGGTCAGGCTGTAACTATTAAGTAAGGCAGAAAGGATTTTCAGATGTAATTCACTAATAACACAGTCTAAAATAATTGTCTTAGTTTCTACTAGTAATTAGCATCTTATTCATAACCACATCTAAATTGTTATCCATTTTCCATCCTTTGCTCCCTGGAAGCTAAACAGAATGTAGATGGAGAAATGGAAGTCCCAAACAGGACTTTGAAGATAGAGTGGAAGTTGAAGCAGAACAAAATATGTGGTATAGTCTGTTGTAATTTTTTGATGACCAATTGGAGTTGGAAGTCAATGTAAATTGTAGTAAGACTCCTTTTTAGAGAGAAGCATATATCTGAGGGAGCTGAAGACAGGGTTTTTCTGCTGTATACTTGCATTGACAAGCTTCTTTTCTCCACTTTCCCACAGTTCTATTTTCCTGTGAGTTTACAGGAATGGAGACAATTCTTCCACCTCAACCAGGAAACCCCTTTTGCCCTGATATTGATGTGGCATGCAGCTGTTTCACCTAGAACTTTACTTTTTTAAAAGCCTATTTTTAAGTAGCCTATTTGATTTGGAAGGACCTATATTATGATACATACTTTCAAAATGTTATTTCAGATTCTTTTCTGAAAACCTAATAAAACCCCAACATACTTCATGCTGCAGCTTGTGAAGGAATTATTTTTTTTTACTCTAGAATAGATTTCTGAAATATCATATATTAACAGAAGTGCCAATTGAAGTTCATGCATTGTAGACTGGAGTAAAATAGGTTTACAAATTCCCTTTGTCCCAGGAAGGTTCATATGTTCCTTTTTTTCGGTTGTTCTCGCTAAACAAAATTTCTTAGTGGCTCATATTTTAGCTTTCTGTAACTGGATAACAGGGATTAGAATTTACTTTTTAAAGCCTTCCATGTCTTTTTTTATGTTACTTGCAAGATAATTGTTACGAATCTTACTCCAGAATGGAAGGCTGAATGCTGAACTGCTGGTATATTTAACTTCTTATAATCTGTTTTGGAAATCATATTAATACATAAGAGTAATATTGCTTAAAACAGCTTGGGAATTTCTTTTACTTTAGTGTATGATGCATAGATGTCTTGGGGAGAAGCATCTTCCCATTGGTGACAGAATTTAAAGTGCTTGCACTCTTTGCTCTCAGAAGTATTTTCCAGATTATACCAAATCACTGTGCAGACATCATTTTCACAAGATTCTTACTGTTTCTTCTGAAATCTCCAATGTGAGGCTGGCTGGGACATCTAAAGTGTTGTTGACAGTATGTTGCTCAGGGCTTGTAGCCACTGCACATTCTGTAGATCCATTTGTTCCAAGAGTGTAGATGATGGTCCCTCCTCTGGAATTTAATTTTCACAAATGTCAGTAATTCCTTGACCCTTTCTGCAGAGATATTTGCCCTTGATCTGTAAGCAGAGTTCTTGAATTTTAGGGAGCTACTTGAGAAGAAAGTGATAGTGTGAATACAGATGACACACCTAGAATTTCAGATCCTGTTGAATAAAAAATGAAAATATTTGGGAGGTTTGGGAGGAGTGTGGTATAAATTTGCATAAGGAATTGTAGGTGTTGTGAATTTTGCTTTAGATACTGAAAGAGAGTGTAAATCATTTTGAACTTTATTGGCAGGTGAATACTGATGTGGTTAATGAGGATTATGATTAATGGGACGGATGTTAGGGAAATAACACATTTCAAATCAAAAAACAGAAAGCAATTAAGTAAAAATGCTAGTAGCTAAAAACTGAATCCTGAGTCATGGCAGTCTGTACGGCAGTTACCTTGTAACCAAATACAGTAGTATTAAAATCAGAACAAAAAGATTTCTAGTAAAGTCTTTCATGCATACCTACCCTAAATATTTTAGACATTCTTATCAGCATGTTATTTAAACATTAAACAGAAATTAGAGATAAAACTTCTTTTATCCTACTGTGTGCTTTCTTACACCATGGATATTGTTGGTTTTGTAAATTTTAATAATCCACATAGAGGTTATTTACATGCTTGTGGAACATTCAGTTGAAACACTTTCCATCTTATTTTGAAGTAAAATGACTGTTATCCAGAAGTACATGCCACACTTTGAAAATTGTTTGTCCTGTGTTTAGGATTTGAACACAGCAATGAGTAGCCTGCATAGGGATTTCTCAAAGGGAAAAGAATATCTTGTGAAATTACTTTTCTTTGTTTATAAAATGAGAATGAATTGCCACTTGAGGAAACAATTCAGTTATTCTTGAAATACATTTTAACATCAACCTTTGTCTGAAACTGGATGGGTATAGTAAAAAGAGTGTTTTACTGAAAATTCAGGTTTGACAACATTACCTCAGCAAACATAAAATGTACTAAATGGTGATCACCTGTTTGTAGCCTTTCTAGCCACTCACTTTCCTGTTTTTCATTATGATTATTTAGAAACTTTTTCCCTAATAAGTGATGCTGTCAATACCTCTTCATTTAGGGATTTCTTTTTATAATGATGTAGTTGTTGTGACAATTGTAGTGTTAAAGTACTGAAAACAGTTTCAGAGGAACATCCCTCCTATATGCAGGCATAGTGATCACAGAGATATATTTTTCATTTGTCTGGACATTAATGGCAGTATTTAGTTTATCACTGCCTAGTTGTTTAGTCCCAAATCTGCCTTTCTCTTAGTTCTCTTGAATTCCAGAAAGTCAAGGCAGAAAATAAAAGTATATAAATAAATAACCCCAAAGCCCACCACAAAAAAAAAAAGAAGTTGGGGTAATAGACCATAAAATAGCATACCCAGGATTGTGTATCTCTAGAAATCTATAAACCTAGCTTAGACATTTTCTAGAATGCAAGCTCTACTTCAAACAGTTTGAAATAATTTGGGAAAGTCCCATGTTCTGTGTCACCAGCTTATACTTTCTCTGTGGCCTTCTAGCTTGTGAATCTTCATTTTCTTGCCTGTACCAGAAGCCTTCTGCAAGGAAGATTATTTGTTGAGATGATGTATTGGTGATAAGACTATTTCAAAGTAGATATATACTTTTTGACTGCTCCTGTATTCCCTAAAGTATTTCTAGGATCTTTGGCTCCATTTGCTTCCCTGAGGAGAGAATGAGCTGTTCAGGATTTTTGCTGGAAATGGCTAGATAGCACATTTGGTTCTGTTCAGTCTTCCATCCTCTTTAACTACGTAAGTGATCACAGCAGCTGGTGGTGCTGCAGTTCCTACTGCTTCTGCTTCAGTTGAAAGGCAACATTAGCCATTCCTGTTGTTTATTTTGGTCTGCCCTTTATGCTTCTCTGAAAAATATGCATGTAAAAGAAGAGAAATACCAACTCTTAAGACCATATTTCAGTCAAATTTGAAATAAAATTTCTTGGAACATAGAAGAGACACCTTGCTAGCATAAAAGTTGTATCGCTGCAGAGTAACTGAAGTTTGCTCGGATATTGAAGTGGAAAAAGTTTCAAGTAAAAAAAAATTACAAGAAGCAAAACTGTTACAATATTGTTGAATTGGGGAGATTTGGGTGGAACATTTTTATGCTAAAGTAGCCATCTTCCAGAAGTGTCATTTTACCAGTTTCTAAACAGTAGAGGTGTATGAGTGCTCATCTTTCCAGTTTGATTCAAACTGGTATCAGTGTCAGTATTGTATATAGCAATAAAGTTGTGTATAATCATTTGTTGCAATACAAATTTAAACTTGGTATCTACATAGGACTAAAAAAGCCTAAAGAGGTGTTAGCTAAATTATAAGGATAGAAAAGGAAGAAAGCTTTTTGTCATTAATCAAACATAATGGTGTTTCTAGATTAATTTTTAATGCTTTAATTTTGTTAGAAATTTCAGCATTTCAACATTCCATTGTAAACAAAAACAAAAAAAAACCAAAACAAACAAACAAACAAACAAACAAAAAAGTTTTCCTGTGCTAGAGCTGTTTCTGGGTTATTCCAGAAAGGATACCAATATTGCTGATGCTTTGTCTGGAGCCTGCATAAAATTATTTGAGTTACATGGAAGCAAATACTGGTTGACATGAACATAATCTCTCTCTTTTCATCTAATTTGTACTTGCACTGGTAAAATATTATCTACATTCTGTAGATTCCTTGAGACAAAAGTTATTTGCCTGTACTCGGAAGGTAGCATCACTTTCCTGCATTTGAAAATACCAGCCTCAAAAGACTGCATCACTAGAAATAAGAGTGGTGGCTGGTAAATGGCTTAAGAATTGTAGAGAATTTCTTCAAATCTAATATTTATTCTCCCGTTCTTGTTTTATATTGCTGTTGTTGAGGGCATTTGAATAAAATATATAAATGTGAAATCACTAAAACATGAAAACAAAAATATTCTAAAGTGAAAAATTGCATGTAGAATTCCACTCGAGATTTTTTTTCTGAATCTGGTTGAATAACTTTCAGGAATTAACAGCCACCAGTCTGGGAAGGTTACTTCAATTAATTCTGTGCTTTCAGAACCCTTCTTTTTGTTAAAAAATTTGCTGAAGACCCTAACTTCAGACCTGTCCAACAAGAGAGCAGTGGCTTGGAATTTCATCCAGGGCCACCTTATCTGTTGCTTCGCAGAGAGGAAGAATAATAAAGGCCTGGGAACCTGCAACAAAGATGGCTTTTTAGTGTTCCAACTGTCATTGCTGCATACATTTTTGAGAAGTTTCCTTTAACATGTTAGTAGTAGTTTTTATGACCAGTATCCAGGAGATGCTTAAATATTTGTTTTCATCTTAGGTAAAGCTTAATCTTATGTAATTAGTAATTTTAAGAAAAGTATTTAACTTTGTAAAGTATGTCTGGATTGAGAAACCATATTATGAAAATAGTTTCAAAAGTTAAATTCAAAACTGAGGTATGTGCAAAATGCATCTTACTGTTAAGAAACATATTTCCAAATGCTTGCTGAGAAAAACTCAGCAAGGACTGATCTCACGCAAAATAGTGTTCAAGACCCATATTGCACACCCATCTGATCTGTAAAAAGAGTGATTATCTTAAAATTCTTTCTGAAAAACAGAGTTATTGTTAAAGTTATTTAAAGTTGGTGTTAATATATTCTGGAATTGTGGCCTATATATAAGGTTTTCGTTACAGAGATAGATACTTTCTGAACTTTCTTGATGGTCTAGCTCCATGTGTTAAACACAGTGGTGAGCAAGATGCGTAGGACAGTAATCTGACTGTGCACCATTAGGAAACAGTAAAGGTATTCCTCTACAGATTTTGTGGCATAAATTTGCATTGGTAGTAATTGCATAAATTAGCACTACAGAAGACATCTAAGAAAAGACATGAAGATGTGTTTTGTTCTGATTATTAAATGGCTTGGAAAGATTAATAAGCCTCTTGACAGAAAATGTTCTAGACTGCTGTGGATTCTTTTTTCCTGGTTTTACAAAACAAAATGTAAATACTTAATATTGTCCTGTTTGCTCTCTGTTGAGAATCATAGAATAATTTGAGTTGGAAGGGACCTAAAATATCTAGTTCCAACCCCCTGCCATGGGCAGGGACAACTCTGACTAGACCAGGTTCCTCAAAGCCCCATCCAACCTGGTCTTGAACACATCCAGTGATGGAGCATCCACAGCTTCGCTAGGCAACCTGTTCCAGTGTCTCACTACCCTCAGAGTGAAAAATTTCTTGCTAATTTCTAATCTAAATCTACCCTCTTCCAGTTGGAAGCCATTGCCTTGTCCTGTCTCTACAAGCCCTTATACAAAGTTCCTCCCCAGCTTTCTTGCAGTCTACCTTTAGATACTGGTAGGCCACAATGAGGTCTCCCTGGGGCCTTCTTTTCTCCAGGCTGAACAACTCTCTCAGCTTATACTTGTAGGAGAGGTGTTCCAGTCCTATGATCATCTTCATGGCCCTCTGGACCCACCCCAACAGGAATGTCAATATCAAATTCTTGGCAATAGCTTTTGAACTGCAGATTTTTCAGTCTCCAGAGAGACAGAACAGGAGCTTGCAAGACAAGGGATAATTTTTTTCAGTAATTAACCTATTTTTCAAGATGTCTAGAAAAATCAGCAGAATTACTTAACTACATTGAGGCTTTGTAGTAGAATGAGATGTATTAGTATTGTCTCTGAGGTGGGAGGTTACCTAAAAGCCGTTACCCATAGGGTAATGCTTCAACACAGATTTGAGGTTTAAGAACTTACTACCTCAGAAAGATAAACAGCAATTCCTGAGCCACCATCTACTGCAGAGGTAAAAAGCAGCAGTCTTACCTGAGGAAGGTAAAGTGCTGTCTTTTTGTTACATTCCAGGGGAATTAAAAATAACTCGCATTGTTTATAAAAACAAATGTTATGTAATAAATGTCACACTTCATAAAGTTTGCGGTTTAGGGTGGGTAAAATAATTTGATACTGATTTGTAGCCCCATCTGGCTTTATACCACAGGCCTAAACAGTTTTTTATGCTCACTGGAGCTCTTGGTCCATTTTCTGAAATATATAATTACTTTTCTGGCAGCTGTGATGTTACCTTTCGGTTCTGATTATCTGTCTACTGTAACTGCAGCCTTTTTCAGAACAAGGTCATCTCGTATTAGTGGTAGGTTTTGCTTTTAGGGAGGACACCAAATTTCAGTCCAGAGAGACAACTTCCTAAGGTTTGAGTTCTCTTCTTACCAGTTATTCCCTATTGTTGTGGTTTAACCTCTGCTGGAAGCTCAACACCACAGAGCTGCTTGCCCACTACTTCCCCCCACCTCCCTCCACACCCCCTCCTGTGGGATGGGAAGGAGATTTGGGAGAAAGAAAGAGGTGAGATCCCATGGGTTCAGATAAGGATAGTTTAATAAAACAACATTAATGATAGCGCTAATGAAATGTTAGACAAAGTGAGTGATTGAAATGAGGAGGCTCTGCTTGTGCCCAAGACACCACTTCCCCTGCTCCAGCTACTATTAAAGCACACACTGAAACAAATTGAAAACAGGCACCTCTGCCCCAGAGCTGGCCCTCCCCTTACATAGAAGGATTTATGTCAGTACGTTGTCAAATATTCTATTGGCTGGTTCAGTTGTTTATCCTGGTGGTGGCCCTTCCCAACTGCTTGAGCCAGCAGCTGCCTGTGATAATTAACCAGAACCAAACCCAGGACACCTAGGTATGGCAGAGATTCTGAAAGCCTCAGTTTGAAATTGCAGTTTCTAAATATAAGACAGGAAAATTTATATTAGATAAAGCTTATTAATGAATTTGTAGGTTGGTTTAGTGAGCTTATTTGACAGACTGACTCTTTCACTTTATAACTGACTCAGATAAATAGTACTGGCTTGTGTATTTTCTTTTGGACATTTTATTTGCTTTCTATGGGTGTCATTTCAATATATGACTGTTTGTATTTGAGAGTAAAAAACATTTTTTTTCTACTTATTTCTCAGAAAAGAAAAAAACCCACCAATTTTAATTATATGCCTAAAACAAACAAAGCTTTTCTTGTTATTTATCTGTAGAACATTATTGTATGTCACAGCCCATGGATAATTAGGCAGAGAAAACTTTCTTTCACTTATGAACAGAAGTTGTGCTGACTTTTCATTTGGTAGTATGATGGAAAGTTAGCTGTTTGGCTGTTACGACAAAAGAAAAAACATTTCTTACAAGTAATCATACTGAGCATGTAGTCATTCTGATGATAGAAATACTACTGCAGATGTTAACAATATTCTTTAAATTGTCATCTGAGGTGGTGGGCTGCAGAATCATTTTCACACTGTGCTTATGTATCATTTTTATTTTATTCCTAGATCCAGGCCATGTATGACATTACCCAGTATGAGAATATTTTTCCTTTGTGCATGATTCTGGAACAATTACTTCAAAATGGGGCAGAAGCAAGTAACATTTCAAGCTCAGACTGTGATGGAGAAGAAAAAATCAAATTTCTGAAGAACCTTGATCAAATTATTCTTTATCTGTCAGATGAATTCCCTTTGTTTTCTTTATATTTATGGAGAACGAGTGTTCTTTTGAACTCGGCTCAAATATAAGTTGATTAAAACAAGCAGCCTACTTTTTAACAATGCATTTGTTGTGGGATTGCATTGGAAAATGTATGAGCCAGATGGGAAAATTGGATAACATTTAATTTAAACTGCTATGCTATACAGCAGTTTCAGAGATAACGAAATTTATTTCAAATTTTAAATACACCAATAAATAAATAAATAAATAAAATTAATAATCCCGGTGCTGTTTTGAATAAGTGCTGTTTCTCATAACAGAAAACAGTATGTTGCTATTTACATACATAGTGAAAATGACAACAGAGTTGTTTTGGGTGATGTTTAAAGGAAACACAATGAGTTTTCAAGTGAAGACATAACATGTGTGTAGATTTTCCTAGTAGGAGACTAGTGCTTGTCTTTTTAAGAGTTGTATAGCTTCTGTGTGCTTTGGAGATAATGTCTGGTTGACAGAAATAAAAATGTTTCTTTTTCAACTTGGTAACTTATCACTACAAATTCTTAAAGGACAGTCTTAGTTTCTGATTTATTCAAAAAAGTCATTACCTGAGCAAAATAAAATCTGGTGCTCTGTTTTACAAGAGCAATGAATGCTCTGATGCTCTTGTCTTCATTGTATACTGCTTGGTTTGACTTGTGTAGGCACAAGAGTAGGTACAGTAGACCTAATTCACTCTGACTAAGGATTTCAAAGATTTAATCTGAATAAATTTAACTCCTTTATTGATTACTTTAAACCTTTCTGTTCAAAATTAATCAATATTGATAAAATCTTTATGTATTATCTGATTTTTAATTTTTTTTTTGTGCGTGATAAAATAATATTCATAGTAATAAAAGGAACATATTTTAACAGTAATTATCTTACACATAAAAGGACTTGAAAATATGAGTTCAACAATACCTTAACTGAACCAGAGTCTTTGATAAATTGAGAGGGTAAATATTATGATGAATGACATTTTATTTTTATTTTCCTAACAGCTGAACAGCATTTTAGTTGTCTCCTAGTAGGACATATTCACCATAAATACAAAACATTTTTAGCATTAGTCCTTACCCTTCCCCTTTCACTTTTTTCACAGATCAATTTTTATGTCAGAACAATTATCTGAAATACCAAGATTTTAATACTGTAAATATTTTATCTTGTTACTTTGACTGCATTTATTTCAGA
>JANHGN010014921.1:0-22113 GCA_024605025.1 Megaceryle maxima | reverse complement strand
TCTCCCTTATTCCCTTTCTCTTCCCCTTTGGGGAGGGAGGGGGGGTTAACAGAGAGCATCTGTTAGGTCTAAGGGGCTGCCCTGACCCTAAACCTTGACACTAAGGAAGATACTGGGGCCTCTGTGATCTTCACAGCCCTTCACTGTGTCATCCTCCAGAAAGTTGTTACTTTTGGCCATTGGGTACTTTAGTCTTTGTCTTTTGTACCAGAGATGAGGAAATAAGTCATGACATAAAAATAAAGAAAGAAAGATTCATCTTGTAGCTTACTAGTTTACTATTTTTCTTAGTGATAGACTCCTTTGAACTGTTTGTTGTTTTTGGTTTGTTTCATTTTGTTTTTATTCTGGCGGGGGGGGGGGGCATGGAGGAAGGGGGGCTGACTCCTGAGGTGGACTCTCAGTACCTGTTTTCACGACTCTGAATCTTACAGGATATCAGAATGCCTCGCTGGTACCTCACTGGTGCTTGTTACTCATGTGGTAATGAGTCTTATCAAGATCAATGTTCTTCAGGCCTTAGAGGCATCTTTCAGCTAATCTTTCTTTTTTTTTTTTTTAGTAGTCATCCATAACAATGGTTCTAAGTGCTGAGATAATTCCTCATTGACTTGCTCTGAGTCTGTCTTGTTCTTAAAAAAGAAAATTCTAAAATCTTCAGCGGTGTGTCATCCTTTTAGGTGTCCAAGCAGCATGACCAAATCATGCCTTGCAGGGTCCGTGCAATTAGGCTGGAGCTAGCACAGGCAGTAGGAAGAACGTTTCCAATACCTAATGCAGTGTCCTCAGCATGATGCTCCTCTGGGATCTGCAGCAGTAACTGGTTTGGATGTCCAAGGCAGGCACCCAGTCACTTGGCAGGGCAGTTCACTACATGTTTTCTTGAAAAAAACTAAGCACAGTCTGCTTCCTAAATATAGAGCCAGTTGCAGTTTTTCATATGTTTCTGTAAAAAAAGGAACTCCTCATTACTGGGCAACAAAGATTACTAAAATCCTATTTGGTGTTAATTTTTCCTGTTAATTATCACTTACATTTAAAGGCAAACAAACAAACCCTTTATTTCAAATAAGACCTTGTTTTCTCTTTTTGTTTTTTTTATAAAAGGCTCTTTTGATTAGAGAGAATTTGTTGGAAATTATGCAACACTTCAAATGTTACTCTGCCACCATTAGAATATAACAGAATAGATTCTTTTGTAGGTTTTTGGTGCAGCAATTTGTTCTACTATTCAGAAAACAGATTGTTCTATTTGATCCTTTAAAAGTCTGTTCATATATTAGAAGCTATTAGAAGCAGAAAGGAAGCCTGTTCCACATGGATACCACTTGACACCAAATTCTTTGTTGCTCTAAGGTATTGCTGCAAGCATTTCTGTGTAATATTAATGTATATGCTTGAGCAGCATGCTCTACTTCACTTTTTTTCCTCCTAATGATTATATAAACCAAAGCTGACATCCAAAACTGTAAGAAGTAAGCTGACTATGAACTCTAGGGTTCTGTTTTTTCTATTTTTTTGCTCAAAATGAGAGAAAATATGCTTCAAATAATTTATGCTGTAGTATGACTATCACTTAAGGAAAAAAATGAAATAAGTTAAAGAAATACATGCCAGTCATGTATATCACTGGAATTATTTTTGACACTTTCTATTTTTTCACTCATTAGTTTATAGTGAAGTTGAAAAGAGCACTAGAGGCAGGTTACACTCAAGTCATTTCACTGCTAAGTTAATGATCCTGTTCCCCAAGAAGTGCCCTTATGGTTATTTTGAAATAAACTAAAGGTTTCATTTTCAACAGGGGGAAACAACAGCTGAAAGGTTTTGTTGCATTCTGTGACTAGGCTGCACACAGATACTGCATTTCCCCTTACGGCTGGCAGCTTCCCTCCTGTCTTCATCTTTGATTTATCAGATTATACAGTGAGAGTTTATCTGCACCTGTTTGGCAATTGATGAGAAGGGTGAAGAACTGGCATTGTTTGATCACCTTTAAAATGAAACATTCCCAAGGTTTTCTTATGTATTTTATTTTTGCAATATATTTCACTTTTATTTTGGTTTCTGTAAGCACACAGACTTACTAAAGGTTAGATTTGACATCTCTTACTCAGGGTAACTTAGAGTGGGATTCTTTGTTCCTATTTCTGGTTTATTAATTTATTTATTTTCAAAAACATTTTGAAGAAAAGTCCTTATAACCAAACCATCAAATCCACTTTTGGGCTCAGTGACAGAATACAAGTCAGCAGCATTTTAAAACAAGATTAGAAATTATAAGTGAAAAAATATTTTACTAATTTCCAGGCTGATGAACAGCAGATCATTTTACATGCTGTCTTGGTAATGTGCTACCAAGTGTTGATAAACAGGAATACATCCATTTAATATTCCATGTCCCTGGTTGGATCCTTGCATTCTTCATTTGCTTTCATTTAATTCTCTTGACTGTCCCCTATGATTCAGTCTTTCAAGGCAGCATTATTTGTGAGCTGTGAGCTGATTTGATATTAACTTTCCAATAACATTATTATGCTTGGAGAGTAGCAATTCTACTATGACTGTACCTGTTCTGCTTTGTATGATTGAAGCCTTCCTTCTGTACATTGCAGCTGCTTGTACAAAACCAATGTACAACTGTACATTGTGCTGGATGCATTAGGCATTCAAGTCTACTAACACTACTTGGATAGTTTATATATTAAGATTTAGATATCTAGATGTTTTGGGGTTGTTTTGTTTTGTTTTTCAGTGAAAGAAGTAGTAAAACTCTTCTAAACAGTTTCTGATCACACTGAAATAGGTGTTTCAGCTAAAATGGGTCAGCCTAGCACAAATGTGCTCTTTATGGTAGCTCATTTTAACTGAGATGGGTTTGGGGTGTGATCAAGGGCAGTTCAGCAGACCATCATGATCCCAGGAAACAGCAGTCAGAAACAGCTGGAAGTAATTTTGAGATGCAACCTTCTAAGTCAGTTCAGCTACAGTAAGGAATACATAAGTGTGTCTGTAGTCTTAGTGATTCCTAGGTTCTCCTTTCCTCTTGTGCACAATTTCTTTCTCTCTTCTCTCCCATTACCCTCAACCTTCTTGTGGTAGATGCCTGTATTATTTACTCTACTTACCACATAGGTGCAAAGAATTATCCTAAGCTAATATGATCTGTAGGGCTTGTAGGTACCTTGTTTTGAAATGTGGCCCCAAGAGGCAGTAGTAAGGACATTAATTCTTCTTATGCAGTATGCCGGGGCATCACATCCAAGTGTGGAAAATCAGTGACCCCTGCTCAGTCTTTCAAAGAAAGTTTTTTGTACAACTATTTTCAGAACGGATATAATCTCTGGCTCCCAAGAACTTTCCTATCATTTTATGTAAAGGGAGGATTACATTTAAGAAACTTCCTTCTTGTTACTCTCCCAGTGACTAGCAGTGGCCAGGACCTCGCTGTGTATTGGCTTTTGACAGGCCCTTACCTCCTTTCTACCTGCTGCAATTCCTATTCTGAGGTGTGCAAGATGTGTGCCACCTTGGTGAGGCTCAAGAATCAAAAGCTGCGTCTGTCCTAGCCACACCGCCAGGGCCTCCTCCAGCCATCAAACCAACTTAAATTCTTATAGTCTTCTAATTAGCATTGCCATGTCCAGAGCAGCTGTTGAGGCATGATCCCTGGCCTGTGCCAGCACCCAGGCTAAGCTGTAGGGAATCACACATGGAAGTGCTAGATGAGAAGTGCTAAAAGGGTACCAGGGACCGTTCAGCAATATTTCAGCGATAGGTAATTTAACTTTTTTGCCTCTAATACACCAGTGTAGGCAAGGTCCTCAAGTTTCTAAGGTCATGCAGAGATTGAAATAGGTTTTTGCAGAGACATGCCTATTGCCAGAAATTTGTGTATATGTGTTATGCTTTATCTAACATCTATTTATGGGTTTGTTTACAAATTCCATTGCAAGTTTTGTGCCCTTTGCTTTTAATGTCATCCTTCCCATAAGGAGATGTCACCAGAGGTTCTCAGAAGGTCTGGAGAGGATGTCAATGGAAGTCCTAGAGGAAGCAGGGGAGCAGAGCTTTTTGGGTGGACAAGCCACAGGGGCTGAACTCCCAGAAAGAAGAATAAAAGGGACTCAAAGGATTCCTGAGAAGTAAAGCTAGTGTGCAAGCTTCCAAAGTACATGACATGTGAGAGCTAGATCACAATTCAGCAGTTGGAGGCAGATCATCCTGGGCTGAAACGTCAAGTATATTTGAGATTATTTTCTTCCTTGAGGCATTAATTTTATTCTTCCTGTTAACTGAAAAATTCTATGGTTTATTTATTCCTCTGATTAATCTTTCCTGATGATTTCCTTGCCTTGTTTGTGATTTGTAAGTTCTCTCCTTATGCCCTGCTTATGTTTGAGAGTGTCACTAATTCAAACTTTACTCCTTCTTGCAGATCACTTATGACAGTGTCAAATGTTGTCAGTCTTCTGCAATACATATCAGGATAGCTGTCTGCACTCAATTCAGCAACATTTATCTTTTTTATTTATTTATTTTTTTTATCTAGGGCTGCTTTCATCAGTTTTTTATTTGCTTAAGTTGCAGCAGGTATTAGCCCAGGGGAAGCTTCCAAGGGGAAATTTAACTGACAGTCAGCATAACGTCCCAAAAGCAGAGGAGAATGAGCCAGGTTTGGCACATCAAAGCTAGGGGTCCTGTTAAATATTCAGATTCCATCTCCAGCACCTGTTTAAATCTGTGATAGCACCACTGATCTTATCTTTTCGTCAACTCTGGTGTTTATCAACCTGAAGGAAATAGTAACTCTAAGTGGGAGAAGCTGATAGTAAAGGAATTAAGACTCAGGGGAGGGGAAATCACTCAGAAAAAGGAGATAATCCTGTTTTGACCTTCAAAAGGACAGATATGGTGGGAATAGGGCCTCACAGTGTACTGTGGAAAAAGAAACTTTTATAAAAATATGTGATAATTTAAAAAGTTACAATAGAAGATGCCCGATTTTCAAGAAAGACTGTCTCCTGAGATAGCTGCAGCAGAAATACTAAAGAAGGGAGAAGCAGAAACTGAATATGGATTCATTCAATAGTGTGCAAGAAATCCAGAATGTATATAAACATAATAATCATAATAATTTTTTAAAAAGTAGTAGTAAAAGTAATACTGTCTTCTTCAGCTTTAATAAGCTGTTCAGTAATTATGTTAAAACTGTGATTGTTGTGAATTTTATGTTATCGGAGATTTCTGCTCACAGCAATTTAAAATTTAACCTTTATAGTGCTGACATCTTAGCAAAAATCAGGAGAGGGAAATACGGATTTACAGATGTTGAGAGCAAGGTTGGTACATTGGAGTTAGCAATTTATATTTCTTGTAATGAAGCTATTGTATTCTGTCCTTTTACTAGAACAATATGTCATTGACTTTCTATTTTTATCTGATTTTTAATGAGTTTTATCAAAACTCACTAAGTTCTGAAGATTCTTAACACTTAGAAGCAAGCAGACTTTGATACAAAAAATCAACACCAGCTGTACCCCCATATCAACTTTTACACAGTGGAAGCTTCAGATTGTCCAGAAGTTTAGGGACAATCCTCCTCTGGCACAGAAACTCTGTAGCTTACAAAGTGAAAAAGTATGAACAGATTAACTTGTGAATAATTTAAAACAAAATATCTAAAGCACGAGTATGGAGTGGATTGAAAGTGCTGACATATCAAAACATGCTTTAATTCATCATTGTAATGAAATTCTGATAATACATATTTTGCATGAAATATAATCTCTACAATTTTGCAGTTTCTATTTTTTTCCCCTATTGGAATCTTATTTCTGTATTTCAGTTTTATATAATGTAACTGTTTTGTTTCTGGTGATAGATATATATGCACATGTATTTATACATATACTTTGTGGATTTATTGATTTTTTTTGTATATTTACTTTTATTTTAGACATTTGTTTTACATGGGATATTTTGGTACCAGAATTATGCAAACATACTTTGTTATTGATAATGCCATAGCAACTAAAACTTCTGTTATTTGAATTGTTACTTCATCTTTGTTTTAAATCTTATAAGCATCTTATTTCCAGCAAAAAAAAAAAAAAAAAAAAAAGTATGTAAGTGTGATTTTTGAGTAGTACTTACTAATGATCTGATGTCCATAAATCTTTATTCTCACGTGTAGTTCATACTCACAGAGTTGGCATAGATTACTTGAATTACTAGAATTCACATTGTCTTATCTTTCAGGTCTGTGTTGGCTTAGCCTTTGTATATATTCCCAGCTTAAACTCTGTTGATGTTTTTTACATCCCAGTCAAAATGACTCATTCAGAAAGTAATTATATCCAACTTAAATATAGAGCAAGATTGTTTCAGTACTTTGTATTCAAAAAAGCTTTAGACTATAAGTGGCTCAGTAAAGTAATAATGATTAAGGATTTCATTCAGCAGATCAGATTCAACTAAATACAGCTCAAAGTTGTTTAGACATGTCAACAATTAAATCTATAGAAATAAATGTTGTTCATTAATGAGTTGGAACCCATTAATATACAACTCTTTGAATAAATAAACTGTAATTATATCAGAATATAATCCTCTGATGAAATAACTATAAAGTTTGTCTCTTTCTAAAAGCTTTTCCTAATGCCTCACTGATTTCTGTTTCCTACTCAATAAATTATGGCCTAATTAGTGTAGAGCTTTCTTTCAGAGAAACAGCTTTCACTTTCTAAAATGTAAATCTTTTCATATTCCTCCTTTTAGCTGTCTAAAAATGATCCTGCTCTGCATCAAAGTTGCCACTTAATTTACTGTTATAAAATGCTGAGGTGATGAGGGGTGTGGAAATTGATGTAATTAAGCAAGTATATGTGCTTACTTATTGTATCACAGCTGTCTAAATATTATTTAAAGACAGGGCTCATCAGCAGACAAGAATTTAATTTACTGATTTTTTTTAAGTTTTTTACATTATATTCCTTCCAGTATAGTACAAAAAATGAAGCTTCAATGAAGATAGATCCATCACCTAGAACCAAGTTCAAGCTTTTTGCTCTTGTGCCATTTGGATGAGGCAAGATCTTCAACCTGCTTCTGTCACCTTGTCTGCCTTAGCTTATAAATGGACTATCTCTCTGCCTCTCACAACTCTTACTGTAATTAAGATCTAAATAACCTGGTATTTTAAATCTGAAAAAAACTTCTACCCCAAATTAGGAAACCTTCCCCAGCAAATTGTACTTTTTTTTTAATTAAAACTTCCCTGGAAAAAGTCTTGTCTTTTAGATGGGTATTTTTCTACAAAAAACACCAGTGTTTTCTTGAAAGTTCCCAGTCAGCTCTATTTAGCTGCTGGAGGGGTGAACAGTTTTCTACTATAAATCGTGCACAGCACTTAAAGATAATTTGTGGAGCAATTAAAATAGTTAGTAAGATTTTATGGTGTGCAGTTATGTTTCTTCCATGAGAACATCATTAGGAGGGAATTTGTTTGCCCTTGCCAGTAGAGCTTGTAAAATATAAAGAAAAATGCAACTAGCAAGCAATAAAGGGCAAATAAAGGGCAAATTAGATGTCCAAGGAGTTCTTTATGAGCTGAGCTTTTTTGTGTGCTCAGCTTTTGTTTTTCTAGCCTTCCCTGGAATAAGAACTCAGAAAACCTATTGAAGCTCATATAGTTGGCCGACAGTTTTAAATGCAACTTCATGCATCAGTAGTAAATATACTAGGTTGTAGTTAAGTAAAAAAGTAGTACATGCATGACTTATGTATTTAACACTATGTTGTGACATTCCCATGTTTTTCAGAGTTTTAATCTCCAATAGGTGTCTGTATATTTTTTAGAACAGTGGGAAAATTCAGATTGGAAAGGACCTCAAAAGGTCTAGTCCATCCTCCTGCTTAAAGCAGGGCCAACTAGAAGGACAAGCCATGTTGCTCAGTGGCTTATCTAGTTGTTGAGTTTTGAAAAATTCCAAGGATGGATACTGCATGACCTCTCTGTCTTTCCCCTTAGTGAATTTCATGAAGTCTCTGTTAGCCTGTTCTTCCAGTCTGTCTAGGTCATTCTGAGTAATGGACCATTCCTGTGATCAACTGTCACAAGAGAATGACATTTCTTACACTTTTTTTTTCTTAACTGAAATTATATTCTGGCAGATGCATCAAGAAATCATACAAATGCATGCGTAACATTAAGCATATATGCCTCAGTATTTGTTCCCCAGTTCAACAGTAATCACTGTTTTAAAAGTGTAAGAATACTCAAGATAATGTATTGCTAAATAAAAACTGAATTCGTTTGCAGCTTCAGCAATTTTTCAGAAAAATATGCTGAATATAATGTTACACTGTTGCAGAGTTGATAAACATTGGACTGGAATGTGTAAGAAGAGTGAGCCTTCAAAACATGAAATTATTCTTCCCCAAATCCTGATAAGGACATAAAAATAGCATAGAATTGGTGGTGGGGGGTTTTTTGTGTGTTTTAATCTTTATGATTAGACATCTAATCATGATTTGAGAGAAAATTAAAATTGTTTAGGCTTATGAAAAGAAGACTAAGGGGAACCATTAATAGCAGCTTTCAAGTACAGAAAAGGTCTGTTTAAATATAGCATCTGATTCTGAATTTCTGGTTCATATGGAACATTTTGAAGTTTATAAGGTTACTTGCATGAATCAGCATGGAAGAACAGAGTTGTCAGATGGAGCATCCTCTATCTGAACCACTGCCTAAAATACAGAACTAAGTCATGCTCTACTTTTGGTCAGACACATGAGCTTTCAGCTGAAATAAAAAAAGAAAGCAAAATTAGTTTGAAGTATTAATTTTGTTTATCCCATTGGTGTGAGAACAGATAAAATTTGAATAAGGTATTTTTAGCAAAAAGAAAATGTCCAAACCCTTATTCATATAAGGCATCCTCATGTTTTAGGGAGAAAGTGAAGGAAGAAAGAGGAGGCCTCTCTATTTGCTTGATAGAATGTACAAAACTGGTAGCATTTGTGTGACCCAAGTGCAGGAGCCAGCATTTGGCCTTGTTGAACCTCCTGTCCTTGGCGTCAGCCCATTGATCCAGCCCATCCAGATCCCTCTGTAGAGGCTCTCTACCCTCAAGCAGATCAATGCTCCTGACTAATTTGGTCTCATCTGTAAACTTACTGAGGGTGTGCTCCATCCTCAGGTTATTCAGCCCATTCATACTCACTTGCTCGTCAGTGCTCTTCCTAACAGGTAATATAAAATTAAAAACCAGGTTGCTTTTGAGTGAGTATTAGTGCAATCACAGTGAGGCCACAAGGGCATACATCATCATGGACTGTGCCACTAGTAACTTATTTATTGAATAAAATGGAATGGGAGCAACAATTTTGGTAGATTGATAGAACACAGTCTGAATCAGTTTACATTTTGCAATGCCAATCCTTGAGCAATAATAACAGTAAATTTCTCAGGCAATTTTACTACCCACATCTGTGAAGCTGTCTGATGCTATTTTAGACAGTGTATCCCTTGGTCCTGTTCCAGCAGTTATGTCTATTTTTTCACATAGTTTCTTTCCTAGTAGCATGTAGACTGGAAGAAAGTTGTCCAATCCTCATCTCAGCCTCTAAATTCACTCCTATCTTGTTCTTAGGATGGTGCCTTCTTTTCTTATTTTCTTGGCCTTTGCTTTTGCTTGGCCATGCAGCTCCTATGTTCTCTGCATCTTCTAGCTCCACTCCTCCACTCCTGTCTTGGCTTCAAAATGTTCCTCCCATTTGTGCCTAACAACTATCATCAAGAACAGCAGTGTTCAAGCAGGGGCTCAGACCTTTAACATTTACTTGTCCTGAACATAACCCTGCCTTTTTTTTTTTTTTTTTTATATATATATAATTTAGTCTATTATCTAAATAGTCTGGTTAAGATTTTTTTAGATGTTGCTAGTTTTGTTATTTTTTCAATAGCTACCTCTGTTTTTAAGTCATTGTTAATTTTCATGAGAGGAGAGTAAGAAAAAACTCATTTTAGAGACAGTGAGATTTTAGAATTTGAGTGAAGGCAAACTACTTTAATCTCATTATTTCTCTGCAATCAATTAGCAAAACTTAATTAACTGCCCTTTTGAGCGAACTCAGTGAGTCAAAGAGCTACATTAAGAATGGACATTCCAATTTTTCGTCTGTTACATCAAGGCCATGGTAGCAGACAGGATATTAGTTATTGGGTAAGAAGGAGATGGATGGACAGGTTTTTGGCTTATTTTTTCTGTTTTCTGAAGTAATGGATGTAATACATCTTCTAGCAGTATCTCCACACATGAGAGTTGGGCTTTTTTTTAAATTTTTTCTTTTTTATGATAGTCTCATGATTTATTCTCTGTATTAATTCAGTGACATCATAATTTCAAAAATCAGGAACAGATTATTGTTGATTCATTGGTTGATTCACTCAGTCTTTGATTTGATATATTCATTGTTTATTTTTCATTAGCTGAACAGTTTAGAGTAATTTAGCTCCAGTTATTGTTAATTGTTATTCATGTCTTCCTTTAATCATAATCCCTACACATAGAATTGATCTTTCAAATTACATCATTAACTCCAAGATTGTCAATAATTTAGCAAACAACTTCGGTTATTTAAGCCATTCTTCTAAATTACTACTTTTGTTCCCCCAAAATGAACTATAAAGCCAGTACTGAAAAGCAAATAAGGAAGAGTCTTGTGTTTTGAGTGGAAGATGTACCCCAGTTAAACACAGAGGGCATGACTTGATGTCAATCTTTCAGTGCCCTCCGAGTGACATGGGGTAATGTGTGGGGTCTCTTCAGGAATCTGTGGAAGTAAAATACTCAACATTTGGACTGTCCTCCAAATTTAGCATGAAAGCCATCACCTATGAATGTCCTGGGTTCAACCTATCTAAGCATCCTGAACATCTGAGCAATGTGTGACTTAGCTTGGCCAGCAAGGAGCTCTCTTTGTGCCAGAAAAAGGGCTTTCTCAGAGGTTAACTCAAGATCAGTTCACTCAGCAGAACTAGTGACCATCAGAAAATGTCACTACCCTTTGATCTGAGGCAAAATGTGTTGGTTTGGTTTTTGTTTGTTTGTTTTAATACCTGAATATAAGCCTAGAATAGCACAGACATGGAGCTTTTGCAGGAAAGCTCTCTTCCTTTCCGTCACCCTAACTGTCTTTATTTTTACTCATGTAGCTGGAGCACATCTTTCTTGAACAAACATGGTCTGATATGGACATTAGAGTCCAAATGGGGTATCACCAGGTTTTTCTTGGAAATGTATACCATACTCTTTTAGAAATATTTCCCCTGATGCATGTTTGCTTTTTCAGAACCCATTGGTTCATTTATCCTATGATGGATTCAAATTCCTTTAACATACCCCTTTGTGATTTTCATCTGCTTAGCTGCATTTTTAACACATTATTCCCAAGCATATAACATCCTCTGTTCTACTCATTTTTGGTACACTCTTCTATTTTGACAATGCTTCCCATCTTTCTGTCCATTGTCCACTGATTTCATTATTAAGTAAGATCAGTCCAGAAAGCAGGCTTCAGTGGAATTCCTCCGTCCTTTTAGTCTAGCCTGGTATAATTTTCTCCTACACAGACCGTGATGAATTATTTGCATTGCACAAAACTATGCTTCTTTTACTATATGTGATTAAAAAAAAGATAACGCTATTTCTAATTACCATATTACAACAGTGCAAATTTGGAAAGGGCAAGTGTCAATAGATTTGATTTTACTGTAAAGAAATGTCATGGGAGCCCAAATTGATTAATACGCTAGCTACATTTTTCTTATTACTATGCATGCACATTTGCTTTTTTGTTGTTGTTGTTTGTTTGTTTGTTTGAGAAACCATGAAATACATTTTTTTTTCTCCATGTAAGAAAATAAATAAATCTGGAGACCTGGCCTGACATTATATTGAACATTGAAACAATTCTGTGACGTTCTCCAGGTATATTATTCCTGACTTTATATGATGACTTTATCTGAAACACTCAGGTAAAATATTCTGATTTATTGACTTTCCATGGTAGATTTGCTGAATACATAAAAATGCAGTGAAATTAAATTGGATATTCATGAAATTATGCATGCAATAGCATTTTGGTATAAGTGAGAGATCATAATTTTAATTTTAATTTAATGTGTGCTTTGATCCTTTACTCCTGTATTAATTGTATAGTCTTTTTCAGACCTGGTATTTTCTTGTTAATATTTCAATCATGCTCCAATCTATTAATAAAAAAAAATGTGAATTTAAAGTACTAGGACTTTTAGTAGGTGGTACATTTGGTGGGTTCTAAATGTGTTACGGGAGGGCATGCAATTAAAAATTTATTAGCAACATATTTCATGTTCTGTGTGAAATAAGAAATAAGAAGTACATCCTGCTTCTTCTTATCATCTGGTGATGTTGTATTTAAAGCATAACTCTGATCATGTACATTAAGAAAGGGCAACCCTGCCTTTCTCACTACCAGTCAGTGGAATTTGTATCTAGAGGAAATGGAACACTGCAACTCCTCAAGGGCCTTAGAAAATAAAATAAAATAAAAAGTAAAGACCACAAATGCCCATTTGACTGAAGACAAAGATCTCCAGTAAGCTGAGACAAAAAATCATGTTTTGGGAAACAAAGAAGTGTTCTGGTACAGGGTGTTCTGCACGAATAAGTATGGTTATTTATTTGTTGGGAATAATGAAGTGTTCCCTGAAGATATTGTAAGGCATTAAGTTTCTCTAATAGTGTGGTAGTTGAGGGATTTGGAATAATTTTTACATAGACATGCAAAATTGCTTCAAAAGCTTGCAATAAATTATATGGTTTAAACTGTATTTAAATTGCATAGATTTGTTCCTACTAGACTGGGTTTGAAATAACTTTATGTGGTTAAACTCACAAACAGATGATTTGATTTTTTCCCTTCAGGTCCCCAAACTATCGTCTGAATTTAAAAATAGGATCTAAATGTAAATTTTAAAGGTTATTGATGTAGCAGTGTTAATCAACCAATGCATTAGTTTCTAAACCCTAAGACTCCCCTTTGTCATTGCTGGGGAACAGATCCTGCACTCACTGAGCAGTGGGCTTTTTTTTTCTTGATAACATTGAAATAGGTTCAGAAAATTCAGTCTGAAGTCAGAAAAGTCTCTCTCAAAAACTTTTTTCTTCCTGGTTTTAGAAAATACACCTATCAACAACATCTTACTTCTAATCAATGCAGTAATGCAGTAAACCTAGGGAAAATAGAGATCTTCAAAAGCTTTGGGTAATTTTTGGTTCCAAGTATTTCCAGCCTGTGCCACCTGGGATGTATTTGTGATTGTTGGAGCAAAACTCATTCGCATTGAAAGACTGACATATTTTATTTAGCAGACTTTGATAGGAGGAAATTTAATGGCAGAAATCACAAAAGCTTAACCAATTTTCCTTCTTTCTGCAGTAAAAAGGTTTTGTAGTAGAACGAATAGACTTTTCTAATTGTTCTATACAATGTTATGCCTGAAGTGCTTTAGAATGGTTGCATAACTGGTGTAAGAAACCATTCTATTCATGAATGCATTGAAATAAGAGACAAAAAAAAGCACAAAACCCTTAAATTACACTTCATGTAAATGTAAGCATTAGGAAACATTGCAAAACAAAAATACTGGTAAAGCTTTTATTTCTGTGCCCTGCAAGAGACATGTGGATTTTGTGACGCCATAAAGCACAGTAACCCAGTAGTTCAGGACTGGACAGACTCATACCTGATGAGTAGCTTAGTAAGTTCTATTACTTCAGAAGTGAATTCACAACTAACGACAAAACTGTCTGCACTCTTATATTGTGTACCTAGTACACTTGTCACCTGGAAAACTGTGTTGCTGTTGAGAAAATAGGTTGAATACAATAGGAAGGGGGGAAGTATTAAAAACAAAGAAAAAAAGCCCAACAACAAAAATCCCAAACCCCAAACCTTTCCATACAATGCAGAATCTCAGCCTTAATCCTTTATATCTCTGCCTTTGTTACATTCCAACAGTGTGCTACAACTGAAAAAAATTCATATACTTCATTATTTCCATTTCCAAGTTAAATATCGTATATTCAGTAGAGAAACTCATTTATTCATTTAATTTCATTTACCCTTTCTGCCTCATCACAGGAAACTGTATCAGTCTGCCTTTTTGATATAAGATGTCTAATATAAAATATGATCAACCTTTACAAAGGAAAGCAAATAAGTATTATGTCTTTGTTTCAAAACTTTTACTAGGATTCTTGAAGAATTTATAATTATTGAAAATCTGCTTCTAAGTTTTCTAGTGACCGTATTCTCAGATTTTAAATACTGCTATTTAGCCAAGTCTCTGCTTTGCCTGTGACTCTGTGGAAGCTGTGGTTTAAAAATTAAGAATGGATGATTTTGGAGGTAGTGGAGATAATGATAATGCTGCACTAAATTTGTAGGAAAAGAAAAATGGAGGTGGCTGTGACCTATATTGAACCTGAGGAGGCAGCAGCTCTCACATCTGACTGCAAACTCCTCTTCCATACCTTGTCAAGCACGAGAAGCTACAGCAAATCACCACAGCTAGTTACCATCTTCTGAGTCAAGAAAAAATTTAAATAATCAGCTCTTTATTGATGGCAGAGGAAAAAAATTGTCACAGGCTGTTGTGCACTAATTTGACAGACCGTGCACGCACCCTTGTGCTGCTCCTGCTATGAGCTAAGTTGCCTTTGGCACAGGAAGGCAGTGGGCAGCTCAGTCTGTCAGCTTTGTCTTGAACCCTTGCTGCTAAGTCAGCAAGAGTTCGTCTGCCAGTGCCCCTTGTACTCAGCTGCCCTGCCCTACATGGCATTTACTGTTACTGGCAAGAGAAATGTTGATTTTTCTAATCCATTATTATACAGGCTTTGTAATGACTCTGAATAGACTGTTCTGGAAAGCACCTTCAAAGCCCACTGTTAGTCACAGGAGGTAGTTCAATTGTATGGGGCTTAAATGAGTCTGATGTTTCTCTGAGTTGGGGCATTCTGTCTCTACATGACACATTAGTGAATCAACACCAGCAATAGAACTTCAATCAGGTAATAATTTTACAAAAGCAGAGCTATGGTCAGTGATTATCTCTCACAATTTCTGTTTTATGGTTAAAGCAAAGTGGAAGAAGAAACAAATAAATTTCCTTTCTCACAAGCTAAACAATTGTATTTTTAAGAATGCTACTAAAATCTATTTGTCCTTTTGAAACACCGATCTTAAAATTAAAATACTTTCCCCAACAGGATTATTTTACATTTTCCTTAGATAATATTTTCACTGGATTTTATTCTAATTGTGTCGGTATAGAAGTCAATAAATATATAAACAATGGTTATTTTGTATTCTAAATCATAAAAAAACCATAGTTTAATAACAGAAATATTGCCCTATGTGGTAATGAAAACTGAGATTCAATAAGGAAGCATGCATGCAAGTTACAGTGAAATGTACATGCACAAGAGCTCACCTAATTGTGCTCAAGAGTTAACTGTCAGATTTTTAAGGTGCAAAGTTACTGTACTCTAAAAGGCCCACTTTATGTTTATAGTATATCCCAAACTCTCACTGAAGCTCTCAATAAAGGAGGACATGGGTTAAGAAATAACCATTGCACCCAGACGACTTTTGTATTAGCTCTCTGGTGAGTTTTAAAATAAAACTGGGTACACTATATAGTCTATCATGGAGTTTAATAAACAGAGATTGCATTTATATAAAATCAAAGGGTGGCTGCAGAGAAATACATTTTCCTGCTCTGAAAACACTGCAGCTTTTTTTAAAAAAAATATTATTTCTTTCATAAGTATGTAAAATTCATACAAGTTTGCTATGTGAGTGTCACCTGTTCCAGCCTGGTGATTTATTCACATCATTCTGGTAGCCATAGTAGGAGCATTTACTATCCCATGCTATGATTTTCACTGTAACTAATGGGGAGGAAAAAAATCAGACAAAATTATCTGAGAAATAAGACTGTTATGGCCATACTTTACATCATGTCCTTGTGTTGTATGAGTAAAGCAACATACATTAGTGTGCTGCATAGGAGTCTTATGCCAGCAGAAAAGTTCTGGCAGTATATGGATACAACAGGGATCAGAATGGTAGGATGGTATATAATATCTTCCAAGTTAGCGGTGGAAACTTTCAGGAATGAGCTAGTGAGAGGGAAAAGTAAAATGTGTTTCAGTGTCAAAGGCTAAATTGTAAAGCAGGTTTCTGATATAAACCTGAGGTTTAGATGGAAATAAAGTCTTCAGGATGTACAGGATAGTACAAATAGAGGGGAGGGCAAGATCATAGATGTAGAATAAGCATGGAGGAGACAGTAGAAGATAGGTCAGAGAGTCTACTGGGAATTCTTAAGAGAAGGAGGAAAAGTTTTAATTCGATTTAAAAATACCACAAAGGCTAAGGTGCAGCTTCTGAATTATAGATTATATGCCATCTGACATGTGGTGTACTTGCTAGGAAGGCTTTAAAAGAGGATGAGCAACAGTTGAGATGAGAAGAACTTCAAGTTTGAAGCTGTTCAAGGAGACAGTTAAAGCAGACAATGGGAATGCAGGACTGAATTGTAGTAAGGCTTTAAGGGTGGGGCTAGGTTTTGTTGTAGTAAAAATGATATGAAGGAAAAGCATTTGTTAGCTGTGAAAGTCTATCAAAGGTATTCCTAATAATTGGGCTCTAAGAACAAAGTCAGAGCCTAATCAAGGTGCTCAGCAGTAAATAATAATAGTATCCTGTGATTGACTAGCCCTGTAGTTTATCCAGCTGAGATGCATTTACAAGAACAAAGCTTAGTGGGGAAGGAGATACAACAGAGTACATCAGTTTATAAAAGATAAAATTAAACCACTATTGTTCCTGTAAGTTCCTGACACTCAAAATAGACCTAGATTTAGATAGATAGATGGCATACACAGTGCAAGGGGAACATAAGTTTAAAATTGATGCAGGTGGGGTGTGGAGTCACCAAGAGTTGGTGGAGAGCACAGCCGCATAAAATGAACAGGTAAATGGTGCAGAAAATTATCTGAAAGCCCAGACCTCCCAAGTTATTCATTGCTTTGTAATCCACAGCTTGAACACTGTCTTGAACCTACATTCCCATTTTTAAAAAGAATTGAGATGAGACCTCTCAGGTGTATGACGGTGCTGCTACATCAGCACTTGTGAGACACCAGGAAACTTTTTGCCATACTAGATAATTCTGTCTCAACTGATTGTGGAGTTTGAGGGTTCCTTTTTCTTCTCTTTGATGTTTCATGAGGAATAATTGGAGCAGAACAGGAATCCAGCTTTTCCCTCAGGATTTTTTTTTTCCCAACTCCTTTTATGACTACTCTCCAGTGTACCAGTCACTAAGAGGTTTTACAGCCTTAGCAGTGCTAGTAATTTGTATTATCTTTTGCATTGCATGTTAAACATTCTCTATGTGTCTGGAGTGGGTGCTAAATGCAAAGGCACGCAGCTATCACAGCTGTTTCTTCATTCACCAACATCTGAGATGAGATGACAAAAGGATCTAGGAATTAGACAGCTATTTAGGAAAAATTTTGAGATGACTGGAATAAAATGGAACAGTTCGTCTCTGTGGAAGCCAATAGTATTATACCAGAAATAGAATCAGATCCCTTTAAGACAGATGTCTCTAAATTAGGGACCCAATAAAGGACTTAAATATTGACGTGCTATATTGAGATACTCTAATGCTCTAATTTGAATTTTGTTTCTGACAAAGGAACCCAAAGCACAGTTAAGTACACAGTTGTAATAATCATTGTGTGGGGACCGTCTGGCATGTTATAAAGAGATCCAAATGGCTAAAACACTGATCAAGAGGTTGTTTAAAACTGGATATCCAGAAGGGTTAGGAAGAGGGCTACAAGTCCTGACTTGATGTTCCAAAGCAGGTTTCTAATGAATATCTGCATGGAGGCCCTTCTCTCTGGTCTGGTTACCCTGTGTGTAGCCATCTCCTCAGGGCATGTGTCTATGATTATTCATTAACATTGTTGGGCAGGGAGCTAATGAATAAACTTAAAAAAATAAAAGAAAAGCGGAAGAAGGAAGTACATAGAACATGGAAGGAGAGGCTGACCACTTGGGAAGAGGACAAAGAGGTTGTCAGAGGATGCAGAAATGCAACAAGGAAAGCTAAGGCCTCCTTAGAACTAAACCTGGCGAGGGAGATCAAGGACGACAAGAAAGGCTTTTTCAAGTATGTTGGAGGTGAAAGGAAGTCTAGAGGAAATGTGGGCCCACTGCTGAATGAAGTGGGTGCCCTGGTGACTGAGGATAGAGAGAAGGTAGAGTTACTGAATGCCACCTTTGCCTCAGTCTTTACTGCTAAGGCCAGCTCCCAGGGGTTCCAGACCTATAAAACCACAGAGGAAGTCTGGAAGAAGGAAGATTTTGTCTCATTTGAGGAGAATCGTGTTAGAGAGCAGTTAAGCAAACTGAACATCCACAAGTCCATGGGCCTTGGTGGGATGCACCCGCAAGTGCTGAGGGAGACGGCAGAGGTAATTGCTAGGCCACTCTCCATAATCTTCGAGAGATCCTGGAGAACAGGAGAGGTGTCTGAGGACTGGAGGAAGGCCAATGTCATCCCAGTCTTCAAAAAGGGCAAGAAGGAGGACCTGAGTAACTACAGGCCGGCCAGCCTCACCTCCATTCCTGTAAAGGTGATGGAACAGCTTGTTCTTGCCACCATCTCAAAGCATGTTGAGGAAAGGAGGCTTATCACGAGTTGTCAACATGGATTCAACAAAAGGAAGTCATGCTTGACTAATCCAATAGCCTTTTATGATGGTGCAACTAGATGGATAGATGAGGGGTGGGCAGTGGATGTGGTATATCTTGACTTCAGCAAAGCTTTTGATACCGTCTCCCATGATATCCTTGCAGCCAAGCTTAAGAAGTGTGGCTTGGATGGTTGTGTGGCGAGATGGGTTAGAAAATGGCTGAAGGACAGAGCCCAGAGAGTTGTGGTCAGTGGAGCAGAGTCTAGTTGGAGGCCTGTGGGTAGTGGTGTTCCTCAGGGGTCGGTCCTGGGTCCAGTGCCATTCAATATATTCATCAATGACCTGGACGAAGGGATAGATTGTACTCCCAGCAAGTTTGCTGATGATAGAAAACTGGGAGGAGTACCTGACACGCCAGAAGGCTGTGCTGCCATCCACCGTGACCTGGACAGGCTGGAAAGCTGGGTGGGGAGAAATTTAATGAAGTTCAACGAGGGCAAGTGTAGGGTACTGCATCTGGGGAAGAACAACCCCATATATCAGTACAGGTTGGGGGTTGATCTGGTAGAGAGCAGCTCTGGGGAAAAAGATCTAGGAGTCATGGTGGACAAGAGGATGACCATGAGCCAACAATGCACCCTCGTGGCCAAGAAGGCCAGTGGCATCCTGGGATGAATTAAGAAGAGTTTGGCCGGCAGGTGGAGGGAGGTCATCCTCCCCCTCTACTCCATTCTGGTGAGGCCCCACCTGGAGTACTGTATCCAGTTCTGGATACAGTAAAATTTTTTTCATGGTAAGGGTGACAAGAGCACTGTAACAGACTGCCCAGAGAGGTTGTGGAGTCTCCTTCTCTGGAGACATTCAAAACTCCAGTGGAAACACTCCTGTGTGACCTCATATAGGTGATCCTGCTCTAACAGGGAGGTTGGACTAGATGATCTTTGAAGGTCCCTTCCAACCCCTAATGTTCTGTGATTCTGTGAACAGCAGGGCAAGGCCTAGCCTTTTCTTTTAAAGGATAGCTATTTGGTGGTATTGCCTACTTATTATGTAGATTCAACACCTATAAAAAAAAGTCACCCTTTTCTAGGATCAGCACCATTTTGCAGGGTCCATCAGCTGCAGTCACAGCAGAGCAGCTCTGCTGGCCCAGACCCTCTTTGCTGGGAATGTATACTGTTAAAAATTTCAGTCAAAATGGTGAATGCTGATTGATGATGATGAGATAATTTATGATATGTTAATAGGCATATGGTGTATTAGTCAAACCATCTAGTGTTTATATGAAGGACTGTCACTGAGACATGTTTCCACTTTGTCTCTCCCATATTCTGTTTTTGTCAGCTTGGTAAGCCTATTTATTGTTTTATTAATGATTGTCAATTACTCATTCTGATCCCAGTATTGTTATCTGAGAACTTAGAGGTAAGGTGTTCTATTCCGATCTTGATCAAAAGGGACAATTGGAGAAGATGTCAACTGGTTAATAAGGAACTATTTTAAAGCATGTTACTGATGACACATGCAAGAGGGAATATATGGCAATATAGTGGTGTATTTTCTTGTTGCAAGTTGCGCTCAACTACTGTAAGATGTCACTGAAAGTATGATACAGGGGATATATCTTTTCTAGCACTACTTAAACATGAAGGTTTTTTTATGTTTGTCACCATATTAGTGATTAGTGCATCAGATTTAACACTGTTCATCAAGAAGCTCTAACTAAAATTTTAAAAATCATGACTCAAGACTTGTGATTGTGAGCCATCTTGGCTTGTAGAAGATTCACAAGACATCTGCTGAAAGACATAACCAGTGTGTCATTTTGAAGAAGTGCATTTTTTTCCTCCACTAAGAATGCAAGGGACAAAAAAACCTTAAGAAATCAGGATTGCATTTTTGGTTTCAGTTGTCTACTGTTGAAGATCAAAGCTCTGATTCTTGAAAAAGGAGAAGCTGCCTTAATTCATAATTTGTCTAATTGAAACTTGCTCTGTAGACATGATCAGGATGTGGACCATAAGTAGTACTGATATATGAGGGTTTTGACCTGGAGACCTGAAATAGGTTGAAAAGATGTGTCAGAGATGCACTGTTATGGTTTGAGTTAGAACAGAACTAAATCTTTTCAGTAATTTTACTTTTCAGGTAAGTTTCTTCTAAGTAACTGCACTTTCTGAAGTTATCAGCATATTTTTGCAGGCAATATCTGCTTCTAGAAGTGATAACACTTTATGTTTATAGTTACTGCTAAGTATCAGTACACAGAAAGACTCTTATACTTGCTCCTATAGAATCATAGTCATAGAATGTTTTAGGCTGGAAGGGACCTCTAGAGGTCATCTGATCCAACCTCCCTACACAAGTAGGAACATCTCTAACTAGGGCAGGTTGCTCAGAGCCCCATCAACCCTGACCCTTAATGATTCCAGGAATGGGACCTCTACCACCAATCTGGGCAGCCCATTCCAGTGATCTATCACCCTCATATTAAAGAACTTTTTTCTAATATCCAGTCTAAATCTATCCTTTCCTAGCTTCTCTTCTTCAATGGCCAGCATCTATGGAGGACTGTGGCCATTCTGCCTTCAATCACAATCCACATCACCAAATCTAGTTCCAGAATCCATCTCCTGAATCCAATTCCCATCTATTTCTGAGTTCAGACTGAAACTTCCCAGTCTGCCCACAGCACCAGTGGTGACGGTGATATAATTTCCAACAGGGATTATGTTCAGTATTGGTTTTGTACGTAATTGTATATTTTTTATTTTATCGCTATTATTTTCATTAATGATGTTTTAGTTTTCCAGTCCGTAAGTCTCTCTCTTATTCCTTTACTCTTCCTCTTTTGGGAAGGAAGAGGGGTTAATAGAGAGCATCTGTCATTCTTCTGTTTGACATATTTAAGGAATTTACACCATCTCAATCATTCCACTCTTCCTGGAAGGAAAAGTAAAATAATTTTATTAATTCAAGTGTCTCCCTGCACTGTTAGTCCAATTCTACCTTTTTTAATAGTCCATGTTTCTCAGTTTCATGCTCCTGTAATATTCTGGCCTACCTTGCTTTAATATAGTCTTATTGTTTATAGTCATCTTACTGCATTCTTTGTAAGGGCTAGAAAAATTTCTTACAGTGTACCAAATTCTGAAGTACATTCATAAAAACATATAGCATTGAAAAGATTCTCCAAAAGTCATCTGAGTCTTCTCAGGCCTTGTTGGTTCTACAAGGGAAAGCTTCAGGCCACCCAGAAAAAGATATCAGTTAGGACTAAAAGGTA
>JANHGN010014920.1:0-19445 GCA_024605025.1 Megaceryle maxima | reverse complement strand
CCGCCGCTGGGGGCGGGAAGGGGCCGCCGGGGGCCGGGGGCGGGGGGCCGTCAGCGGCGGGGCAGGCGGCCCGGGGGGGGCGGAGGGGGCCAGGAGAGGGGCCGGGCCGCTTGTATCCCGTTCGGGGCAGGCCCGGCCCCTCTCCTGGCCCCCTCCGCCCCCCGCGGCCGCGCCGCCTTCCCTTAGGTGACTTCGAGCGGCGCCAACTGAAGGGATAAGCACCTTCCGCAAGCCCTGCTGAAGGCACAGCGAGGTGAGCTAGTGTTTTGGTTGGTTGTTGGTGGTTTTTTAAATAGGACTAAAAAAAAACCCCAAACAAACCAACCTTAAATGGATTCAATCCTAAATCCTGTGCATTAGAAAACCCCTTCAAAAGATCTATCATCGAGGGTGCATTACATTGCACAGAGTGCACTCTTTCAGGGTACACATAATGGTGTGTACAGTGATGCTAACAGCTATGCGAAGTAACAGTTCATTTACTATACAAACACCAATTTTCTATATCCCTTCGAGTAGTAAGACTTATTTTCCTGTACTCTTTGTGTCCTAGGAAAAAAAAAAAAATGGTAGGCAGACCAAAATGCAGAAAAAAGTGAAGAAGTCAAGACAAGGAGCTTGTTGCTCTGTGAGCTCTGCGAACCAGGTGAGTACCACGAGCAGGTTTGGGCTGAGCCACTTGGAACTCCTCTTGGAGGCTGAGGCCCCTGGAGCTCCTCCAAAGTACACGGTGAGTAGCTGAATTTCGTCAGCCTGCCTAATGTGTGCTCAACATCTTCCTGTGAGTTGCTCAAAAGCGTGGTGGAACAGCATGAGAAGTAGGACAGTGTAGGAAGAAGAAGAAGGAGAGAGGTTTTAACCATCACTGATAGATGTGTAATCATTTAAGTGTGTTCAGAGCCTAGAAGGGAATTCAGGAATCACAAGTCTCAATTTGAGGCAGGTTTTACCCTGTATTTTGTAAACATACTGCAAAATGTATATTTTACCTCCAGGTGGTGATTAGACTTTGTAGTGGATAGGATTGTACTACTCGGTTTACTTTCTTACTGATGTTTTTTGCTGAAAATATAAACGAACTGGTGATTTACGTAGGGGTAAACATGATTCTGTAGGATGGCATGTCTGTGTATTTAATAATTTGGTTTTTTAGAAACTTTGACCACACCTGTAAGTACTCTTGAAAGACCATTATATTTTGTAAGTCAAAGGTCAGGCTGGTATTCCACTCTTAATTTCCCTTTGTTGTCAGTATGCATTCATAAGTATCATCATTTTAATGTATGTTGAAGATCAGATACTGTCCAGGGACACCACCTAAGATTTTACCCAGTTCTAATTTAGGTAGTATAGAAGTTAACCAGTTCTCATCTATTATAAGCAACTAAACTTATACATGACTTTTTATTTACCTAGGAATATTTTTTTTTCCATATTTATTTAGCTAGTGTTTTATTTCTCAGTACCTCAGCAAGGCCATTCCATTTTCTATCCCCGAAGACTCTGTGCTGCTGGACAGTTCACATCTCACTGCAGACCCTGTTTGTATGTTACTCATTTTCTGAATACTCATCTTGAAATTGTGTGGTCTGATTTAGCGAAGAGCTGAACTTTACAGCTGTAATTTAAGTCACTGGGAGCTGAGCCCAAAAAGATATATGGTATTAAAAGCTCTGTCAAATCAAGGCACTACACCTTAAATTGCTCCCCAAAAGACAAATGTTGTGGTTTGTTTTTTTTTTTCCTTTACTCTTTCTGTCAATAAATGTGTAATCTTCCTTCATAGGCATGTTATGAAGACACGTTCAGTAAAGACTCAGCTATTAGGGGGGGGTGTGGTAGAATAGACCTTGACTAAATCAGTACAATGGGTTTATAGTTAGTGTAATTACAATTGAGTAGATAAGAAGTAGATAGTGAGTACCTTACATCCTGTGCTGTGAATTAGGTGAGAAAATGTCTGTATCCCAGTACTTCCTAGATTTTAAAAGTAGGTTTTGCAATCTCAATATGTCTTTACTTCCTTTCATCAGCAGTGTGTGGTGATGAGCATTCAATGCTGGTACTGGAAAAATGATTGGTTTTCTCAGATACTTCTTAGACCCGAGTGATATTCGCAAGGAACAACAAAATGCACTTAGAGCCTTAAAGCTTATTGATGAAACATGACAGTTAAGTACAGCAATTAATGTCTGACATATCTTTCAGAGCATATTCAAAAGCACGCTAAACAATTGTAAGAGTAGAATAAGGCAGGAGACATTGATGGGTGACTCTGCAGTTTCCGTTACACAGTAAAACGATGAAGGGAATTTTTGCTTACTTAAATTGAAAGTCAAGCTTTGCAGCACTGCATTTTGTGTTAGAGACTTCTGGACAGAGCGGAGGAAGCAGGATGCTGGCAGTGTGGCTGCACTCTGCCAGAAGTTACTACAATCATGGGTCGACTTCGCATAGTTGCTGTGATGCTCTATTTGATTTTCCATATTGCAGCAATTAGACCAGTCAGTACACCCTTTTTCACACTGAAATGACAGTGCAGAGAACATAGAAATGCCTCCAGTTAGTGGGGTTATGAGCTGGCATGGCAAGGAATCCAAACAGGATAGACCTATTAGGAGTATGAGGTGATTTTACATGCATATCAATGTACACCTGAGTAAGTCTGATAAACAGCCAAAATGGAAATTTCTCACTCATGAAGAATGCAATTATGGAACGATAGAGGGAGTACTTTAATGAGCTGCTTAATTGGAAGAGGGGTAAAGGCAAACAATAAATGGTTATTCTACAAGCAGCTGAGCCATTTGTGGAAGAAATCCGTGTTAAAGAGATTTAAAAGGCAATCAAAATGCTTGCAGTAAATAACAAAACACCAGGTGCTGGTAATGTTTCTACTGAAATATGAAAATAAAAGTGGGAGGATTACTGAAAGATTTCACAAACTCACATAGTCTGAAGATCTGAAAACACTTCCAGGGAAGAAAGGAAACATGTACTTGGCTTAAATCTTTTAAATGAATCAAGATATTCTTTATAAAGCTAGAAAAAAAACTATATCAGTGTATTATGAGGTGATTTTCTGTTTGCAGTGAAATAATTTTAAATCCTTGTTCAAAACAGGAAGTGTTTGAATGGCACAGTGATGATGGTGCCTATTTGCCTGTCTTCCCTTGGAATTGCCTCAATGCTTCTCCAGCCCTCCGATCTCAGGAGCATTCAATGCATGTGTGTTATGTCTTTTTGCAGTAGGAGGACTTGCAAGGCCCATCATGTTCAGGAAGGCTTAGCCAACTTGATATGAGTACTATGCACATATTTAATAGTAGGGTTTTGCACACATGCTTTCCTGGACAGAGGCCTGAATCTCTGACAAATTTTGAATGAAGAAAACCTACAGTTCTCAAAGAATCTCATGTCCTTTCTTTCTGGTGGAAAAAAAATAGTTTACTAGGAAAGCATCTGGCCAAGGAACACCTGACTTTTATTTTAGGCATTTCATATTTTAAAATGTCTAAATAAATGCAACTTTTAAAAAATACTCCTCTACAAAAACCAACCAACCAAACAAACAAAACCCAAAAAAGACCCACAAAACAAAAAAACTCAAAAAAACCCCAACTCTGAATAACTGCAGTTCAGAAGATGAAATTCCAGCAAAATATGATCAACATAACTCAAACAAGTTCCAACCATAACCCTTGCAACCATATACTCGTGTTAATACTATAGGGCCAGCTCTGAGTAATGTCAGCAGATAAATGCATTGTGTACAGTTTAATTGTAAAAAGTTTCATTAAACTGGAAAAATTGTGGCTCACACAGCAGAATAATGAAAAATATTCTGCTCTGTCATGCTCATGACCCTCTCAAACAAAATAATATTTGATTTAAAGGCTAAAGAGTGACTGACAATAGAAACATGTTTAATGAAAAGACTGTTCCTCTAGGGATGAAGCTCTGGTTGAGAAGAGACAGGGAAGTTGCCTCCACCAGCCTGGGTAGGAGATGAAAAGGGCAAGTTAATAGATTTAGAGAAAGAAAGTGGACGGGGAATAGTAACTTAAGGTTAGAAGAGACGTGATGGGCCTGTTTTTGTCTGCTGCTGTCTGTGTTTAAGCTGAAGAATAAAACAGTATCCTTCAAAAATCACTGGGAAAGATGGTTGGTTTCCTTCTTCTTTATCAGGCTGCATATTCTACTTAAGCTGTCTCTTTCCTGTCTGTCTCACCCAGCACTGATCTTAAAAGCCAGTGCTTTACCTGTATTTCCTGGCCAACAGCTGGATAGCTTTCATTCCTGTGCTTTTTTCCTGCTTAGTTGCCCCCCTGATTCCATTCTTGTAGCTGCAGAGCCTTGCAAAATGTCTCCACCAAAGTACTGTCAGTCAATGAAATATTTAAAGTAGTCCAATATATAAAAAGGTAGTTAAAAAACAGTCAACAGAGGAACAAGATTACAACTAAGGTGTCCCTTAGTGCTAGCAAAAGAATTAGTAGTTCATAGATCCCTGTATTTGAGCATGGGGTTATAACCATCTATTATTTATACATGAAATGGTAGATCTTGCATACATCCAAAAGTACGTAGCTGTTAAGCCTGACTGGAAACCTCATTAATTAGACATTGATCCCACCTCTGCATTATGGCTCTGCTCAACTGCTCCTGCCCTACCTACAGAGATCAGAATGTACAAGGGCCATTACACTTCATTGCTTCAAAATAGGTGTCATAGTCTTACAGGGTACATAAAACACCATTCCCTTTCCAATTATTTCTTTATCACTTTCTCTACTAGTAGAGTTATCATCTTCAATTTACTGTATGAGACTTTCTGTATCTTCACATGCCTCTTGAAGATTTTATGAGAACATCCTCTAGCCTTACAACCGTTCTCTACGGGGATAATGATGGATTGGCAGCAACTGTAAAACTGAACACTTTGGTTGTGCCTGCCAGTATTTTCCTTCCAAGAGAAGATGTTTGGCCAAAGGCAGGCATAAATTTAGTAAATTTCCAAAATTAAGGCAGCCAGTTAATGGTAATAAGGAAGGAAAATTTAAAATTCCATCAAGGCTGATTCCTTCTGATTATTCAGGAAGGAGCAGCTGTGTTTAGGAAATCAGGAAAATAAGGGTCAAACCTGCCATTCTGTGCATAGTCTAATCTGCCAGGGATGTCACCAGGAGTTTTCAAATGTGTACCCAGTAAGTAAGATTAAGTCCCAAGAGAGAAATGTAGTTCTTTTAAAAGATCTGTTACTATCATATAAATCCATTCTAAATGCAAGACTTTCCCAGATGGTATAAAACTCTAAGACCTTACTAAATTATTCAGGATGAGTCTGAGATTATGAAACAGTAACATCAGATAAAAATAAACGTTTTTCACTTCAGAGTTTATCTACCTTTCTAATGTAAATTTATGGTTATTAAAGCAGGTTATTTTTAGCTGTCTATGCAAGCTGTTACATAACAGTGCTTTTTCCATGTGCCTTTATACACAGATAGAAATCACATTAATGAGCTATTCACTGAACAAATGAATGAGTGCATGAGTGATGAGAATTCACAAGTAACAAAACAAAAAAGCCCAACCTTTGTTTCTGCTTTAAATACCTCAGGGAAACTTAGGAAAACAACAGTCATCTTAAACCTTGAAAATAATTAATACAATTTATAAATAGGCATGTGAATATGTTTAATGACTTAGTTAAGAGTACTAAAGGAAGTGAATTGCAATCTCTTCAAGGTTACTTGGTTGCAGTTTATGGTGTATACACCTCAGAAATTTTATATGGGCAATGAAGGACAATAATTCAGAGTCTTTTCAAACATTAACACTGTTCTGAATTGGTTTGATATTTTCCATGCTTTAAACACCAACGTGGGACAAGTTCTAAAATTCAATCATCTTTTCTATTTTTCCTATTGTCCTCCTGCAGGAATCTTCTGACTTTACTTATCTCAACACTGGCAATGATCTAGAGGTCTTCTGTACATCCACAGTGAGACTGTCAGACTTGCTCTGCACATCTCCATATATACTGGCAGTATACAGTATGCATTTCAACTACAAAATTAGATTTTTTTTATGATTTCTTTTTTTTTGTTCTAATATAGAATGTTTAATAAGTAGAACAAATTCTTCACCTCTTGCTGATGTTGAAGAAACTGTAAAATGTAGGTGAACTGAGAGCTGGTTGAGTGACAGAGGTCAGAGGGTTGTGATCAGTGGTGCAGGGTTGAGTTGGAGGCCTGTAGCCTGCGGTGTTCCCCAAGGATCAGTGCTGGGTGTGCTCTTATTTAACACATTCATCAATGACCTAGGTGAGGGGACAGTGTACCCTCAGCAAGTTTGCTTATGATACAAAACTGGGAGGTGTAACTGACACGTCAGTGGCCCATCCAGTGTGACCTGGACAGGCTGGAGTGTTGGGCAGAGCAGAAGTTAATGAGGTTCAACGAGGGCAAATGTAGGGTCCTGCACCTGGGTAGAAACAACCCTATGCATCAATAGAGGTTAGGGGATTATGATCTCTAGAGGTCACTTCCAACTTCCAGTGATTCTGTGAAACCCAACACAAATTTTGTTCTGTGTGTAATGAGTCTTTCCAAAGGAGATTTTGCTTACTGCAAGAGATTGTTAGTAGAAAAGCAGGAGGTGCTGCAATACACAGCTGTAACATACTATGTGCACAGTGCACCAAAGTGAACCCTTGCCTATCTTGTCTCCTGAATTCCTTTTGGGGTTGCTTTTCCAGGTAGGCTCATGTTACCTTGGGGAATGGGATATTCAACGTTCAAAAAAGAGATCATTCATGAAGCAAAAAAGTTTAATATTAATTTGTAACTACAGATCTGCAATTAAAAAAAAAGTTAAATAGACAAATTCACTGCGGATAGTGAGACACTGTACAGAGATTTTAAAGGGCTCTTGTTTTTGTTTTTGTTTTTTTTTAAGTACTTTTAGAGTCTTGGCAAATCAAGGTCTAGTCCCAGCAACAGACACAGCAGGAGTACAGTTGTGTCCTGGCTAGCAAAGTGCACCACAGCAAGCTGGACTCCAATGGCCTTTGAAACCAAGGTCTGAGTGTTGCTGCTTGTGGCCACCTCTACAGACAATCAGTAGAATAATTTCTTTTGGTTGGAAAGGACCTTTAAGATCATCAAGTCCAACTATTAACCTAAGTCTATATAGTCCACTGCTAAACCATCTTTTTACATTTTTTTTCCGTCTTTGTTTCTACGTTGAATCTGACTCATCCTAGTTACATGCAAGCCTCTTTTGCCCTTTCTGCCCTGCATCTTACACTGCTACTTTACCTCAGTACAGTGTGTTTCACAGCTAGTTAATTGAATATGTTTTTGCATCTGCCCATTATCACCATTTTGTAGACATGGAACTAAAACACATGAAAGAAACCTTGAGATTATGCCTGAAATTCCATTCATAACATTCAGTATTCCTGACTAACATACCAAGCACCTTCCCAGTCTGCTATATGTTTGGGTTTCCCCAGTGGCCTCTGTCATGTCTGGAATTGTGCTTCGGGTGAAATTTGGAGGCTGCCTAAGACTTTCTTCAGCCAGGACAGCAGCATTACCTGTTGCTGGGCACCTGAAGATCTTGCACATGCCGAAATCTCCTGTACAGATCTGAGTACAGTAAATCTGACTATGCCATCCAGCTTAGTGTTCCACTGAACAACAAGCATCTAAATTGCTATGGTGGATATGGAGAGAAGAATTAGGACACACTGAATGCTGGCCTAATCTGGCATGACCACTGAAAGGATAGTCTAGACCAGTTACAATGACCTTCATTTAGGTTTAGGTCCCTAATTTATCATTGAGATTGGGCCTTCATTTCTGAAGCTGGTGATCCAGACGATTGAATGTATGTACCTAATGATGAAGATAGTATCTGATAGGACTTAAAAGGCAAAAGGTTAATTTTTTTAAAAATAAAAAACTAGCAAAAATTTCCTCAGTATTGCACATTAAGAACCTGTAGCTGCCATCAGGCATTTTGTACAATCTTCTAAGTGAAGGACTCTGCTTTGACTAGAACCTATATTGAAAAGTTTAGTAAGACAAAGCACATTTCTCAAAGAACTTTGTGTTTTCCTGTGAAAAGGCCTATTAGCTCAGTAATACAGGTTATTAAAATTTTATCATTTAAATGCATTATTACACTTCTATACTTTCTGGGAGCATTTGTGCTAATAAATTTTCATCTCAAATTGTTCATGAATGAAGTTAATTTCAAGAGCATGTGATTATTCATTAGTATTTTTGCATTATTCTTCTAGCTCTTCTTTGATACAAAGTTCAAACAACAGGATTTATACTTGGAAGACACTAATTGGAGTATTATAAAGCTGCTGTATAAATTACACACTTCATGTTGCAATATAATAGTTTAGAAATAACTCTTGATGTTCTGCTGATATTTATAGCACATCTAAGTTTTAACACATTATTTTTCAGAAAAGTGGCAGATCAGTTAAGAAACTGGCCTATTTTTCATGGCTTTGTGATGTTTGTTTCAAATATATATTTTGTTTACAGAAATGTCTGCTACAGGTACTGTATCAAAGAGTCAAAAAATGTGAAGATTTTTCTGATAACTAGAAAAAAATAAATGACTTTGACAAGGAAGCATATCCTGCCAATACAATTATAGCTCCAGTAGTCATCAGTTTAGATCATTTTGTACATCTTTTACTTTAGGCTTGATTAGCTATAAGTTCTATACCTTGCCCTCTCTGGATCAGATAGCTAAAGTTTTGACTCTCCAAGGATATTCTAGCCAAGGCACCTTTAACATTTTCATAAGGAAAAAAATATTTAAGTTACTATTTGATAGCTCAGTGAGTCTGTAAACAGCAAGTGAAACAGGGCCACTCAGTTTGTATTTCCTCTTTTTTAAACTGGTTTTGGTTTTTCCTTAACAAGCCTGTTTTTTAACAAGCCCCATAAAAGTCAGTAGAAATTGCAGGTGCTTGTACTTGGCAGAGTTTGGGGAGGTTGATTTTTTTTTTTTTAATTTTATTCAAATTAGGGATAAATTATGAGTCATCCTGATTTTCACTGCCCCATACTGTTGTTCTTACATAGAGAATTTAATTCACTAGGCTGTCAGATTTCAGTTCAGTAGGAAGTTAATATTAGTATGTCCCAAGGATCTGTACTGTAGCTAGTATTTAATACATTCATTAATTATCCAGAAAAGCAGAAAAGAGGGGTAGAACAAAAAAAATGAGGTCAGCAGGATTTGCAGATGACAAAATTATTTAGTGTAAGTCTTTGTAAGAGAAGGCTGTGATGAACTTCATGGAAACAGAACTAGACAAATTGGCAGCGTAACGGTTGATGAAATTCAGACATTGACAAATGCAGGGTAGAGCACGTTAGAATGAAAAATCAGAACTGCTTGTACTCATGGCCCTGTTCTAACTTATTGCAAAGGGAAAAAGAGCAGCACCCAGCACAATTAAAAACTCTTCTCAATGCCCAGCAGCAGTCAAAATCTAAAAAAGGTGTAATACAAAACAAACAAACAAACAAAACAAAAACAAACAAAAACCAACCCAAAACAAACAGCATAGAGAAGAGCCACAGTACAGTGGAAAAATACTTGTTTGAGTTTTACTTTAAACTTACAAGAAGCTGGGGTCATTCCATCTCACATGAGCTATGAGAAGAGAGGGACATGTTTCTAATACCTAAATCCATCTTCAGTCTATGTTGTTTCTGACACAAGAAGCTGGAATTCCATTGTTGTAACACATGCTAGGTTGTGTAGGAGTCCATGAAGATATTTTGCTTCCCTTTACTTTTCATTATCAAGCTCAGTGTCATTTGGTGATGTTCTTTTGAATGTACTTCAGCCAACTTAACAAGAGAAGATCTGCCCTCTACAAGAGGTCATCGGTCTACTTTTATTCATTTATGATCACCCTGAGCACATCAACATCAATCTTCCATTTTATTTCTCCTAACTAGCTGGCATGTTGATTACAACATTTTTTTTAATGTTCTTTATAAATGTTTCCTCATGGGATCCTGGAGACACTTTTGTATTCTCCTTTTTCTCCATTTCCTTTTCTTGTTGGTTTGGTTCCTTTTGAGTAAGTTCTCACTATCTCAGATCAGTTCTCTGCATAACAAGCATACTAATTGGGGAATGAAGAGACAGGAACATCAGCTTAGAAATTCATTGGCACTACACATGCTGAGGTTAGAGCCAAGGTTACTTACACTGTAAGCAACGGTAATCCCCCAAGACTAAATGTTTTTGTTAGATAGACTCTGCTCCAGCTTGATATTGCAATTTTTAACTTTTTGTCCAGTGGAGTTGCCAAAGCTGTGGTGGTATAACCCAGAACCAAAACCACACAAAGGTATTTGTCAACCAATTTTCACACAATTTTAAAACTTTCACTCATTTTAGTAACAACAGACTAACAGCTCTTTTCTTACTTTTCTCATGTAAGAGGTTTGCAACAAGTTGTGTGAAACATATGAATAAACTTAGAAGAATTTTATAGTAGACTCCATATAGTCCAATATTGGCTTATTTTACAATCACAGAATTTTGCTTAAAATTTGTAAAATTGTTTAAGCACTTCAGATTACAAAAGCCCCTCAAAGCACAGTGGTGTTTTATGTAGATAGGTATCAGACATAATCCAGAGTGAGGAAAAGGGATAGAAAGCAACTCTGCAGCATGTAGTTTCTCCTTGTGAATTATTCTCCTCATACTTTTATGCAGTAGTGTAAATTAATTACAAGGATGCCAATCTTGGCTCTATGTTTATCAAATCAAATTACACAGAGATTCCCTATAGTACATCATATGAAGGCCCATGTTTTTGGAAATATTTAACTTGATGAAAAATTAATTTTTCACTTCCCAGTTTTCATATCACAAACAGAATCTTTTTTTCATAACTGAATGCTGTAACAGCTTTGAGTCTTTATTACCAATTATTTGAATAAAGATTTGTTACTATTTGAAAGTTGGAGCATTTTGTCTCTAATTAATTAATTGGACAGGGTGAAGGAAAAAGGTAGTGAATTACTCACATTTGGCTTAACTATAATCAAATGACCATTTCAAATTGAAAAGCACTTGGTGAAAAGCAGGAGGTAAATGAGTTTTTTTCTCTATAAATAATGATAGTCCTAATTTTTAAATTTAAACCCAAAATTAAAACAAACAAACAACAAATCAAAATAACCTACACTGTCTCTTTGTCAGCTTTGTAATAAGATGTCCTTTGTTTTTGTGAGAACACATTCTGCTTGACCTTCATAGAGTTTTCTTTCAGATCTGGTCTTGCATCTGCATAGCTTTAGGGACTGTAATGCTACACCACTAAAAAAAATTATGCTGAAAATTCCATAAAGAATTTATTTTTTTTCCCAGTTTATGCATGATTTTCATTTTTCAATGAACTAAACAGATGAGTCATATTGCAGGACTATGTGCATGTAGAAGTACTCTATTTGCAAAAAAACCAACATTTGTTTCAGAAATCAGACATTAAGCAATATCTCAGTCACTTAACTATGCTCTTTTCTTAATCCTAGATCTTCTTGTAAAGGACATAATTGAAAACGATTGAGGAGAGCACAAGATACTCATTCAGTGCAAAAACTACCCATAAAGTATCTAAATGCTTTATTGACTTCTCAAATTCTTTCAACAATGGATCATCGTAATTACAGGTGCAGATTTATGCATGTCCTTATCCCTGTGTGCTGCACAGACTCTGAATTGTTATACTGAAATTTCATCTTTTGCTATAAATCAACACAGAGTTTTGGGATGAGTGTATCTGAAGTGGATATATGGCTTGGAGCACACATTTGCTTGCATTTTGCAACAGAAAAATGTTGGCATTTTGGAACTATTGCCTTGCCCCCTTTCACAGCCTCCACGTTCCTTTCCACTGGTGCTGAGTTGGCCTGGGTAGAGGCCGATGGGAATGAAAAACTTTGATGCCTTAGGAGGCCAAGCAAGATACCATTTGAGCCACATAAATCCACTTTTCCTTAAGAAGGGATTGTAATGAATTGAACAGCAGAAAATAGATGGGTTTTAATGTTTTCTCTACATAAAAATTTTTAAAGTCTTTCTTTTAACACATTAGAGCCAATTGGAAACAACACATCATTCCCCAAACAGCACTTATCTGCCCTGCCAGCCAGGACTTCTAGTTGAGACTGGTGACCTGAAATCATCCCTGGCTATTGATGATATCCCATTATGTCCTTACATACATTATGTGTTTTCATTTTGGTGCAGTTCATCATTTACCCTTCATCTGTCTTGCCTTTTTGCCTGATAACAGAGCAAATCCCCAGTGCACTAACCTACATTGGTAACCAACAAATAATGGTAATTACATTTTAGCTATGGTATTACAAAGGGGTATTACATTCTTGGCTTAGTAATGTGGTCGAAATCAACATATATACTTTGCAAAATGCTGAAATTTAGCTTTTTGAGAAGTGTTAAGGCTTTACTTTTTGATTAACGAACCAACAGCTTGTATATCTGATACTGAAAATCAGAAGTGCTCAAAGTTTCCGTGGAAGTGTCCTTCACCCCTTTTCCTCCTTCCTTTTCTCTCAGCTATCCCTTATGTTCTGGTTTATAGGAAAAGCAGACAAATCTGATTATCTAATAATTAAAAAAGTGGGTAAACTTCTCAGTGTTCCAAGGCAGACGCCACAAAGGAGGAACATTCTCTAGAGAGTTCAAATTAACATGTGTGTTGCTAAAATTAAAAAGGGATAAACAGTGTCTCTCCTTAACTACATCCCTGCTAGTCAAGGAGCTCTGCACGGGCGCTCCGGGAAGAAGGGAAGATGAAGCACAGTGAAAACCAAAGCATATTGTGCTGCCAGGAGACATCATCCATCTGTCTAAATATTATGTGTAGCTTATTTCAAACCCATCCAGAGTCTCTCACAGTTTCTGGGGCTAGGTATTTACTAGGGAGTTTGTTTCTAATTACTTGTAACTTAACATATATGTCAGCTCACCTTGAGTCCAAAATACAGTGTGAGGTTTTGTGGTCTTCTCAGTAGGATACTGGCATCAACAGTAGAATAAACATAATCTGCTGTGACTGATCTCATGCCTCTGGCCTTCATCTTAAACACATTGGAAAATAGGGAGAAGGTGCCTCCCTGAAGGCTCAGTTGTCTTGACAATTTAAATGAATGAAGCGTACTGCAACGTTTCAGCTGGGCTTCTGTGGAAGGTGGCATCCAATTTGGGTTATTTTTGCTCTGTGGAGAGGGGAGTATTAGCTTTTATAAGGAGGGAAATCCATTCAGGGGAAAAAACAACAATATATAGTTTGTTTTCTTTTTCACCAAATGCCACAGTTTAGTCATGAAAATATTAAAATAAACCAATAATACCTTGTCAGAAGACAGGCCGTTACAAAACATGCAGACAAGTTTAGATAAAACAATACTAAAAATTATTAAAAAACCCAAACCACTGAAAATTTAGCAAATGCTAGAGTAAGATTATTTGGGCAAATTTAATACACCTCTTTTTTCACATGTAAGATTTTGTAATCCTTAATTACTTGTTCAAACAGTGCTGATATATTGACAGAGACCTTTCAAAAGAACCCCTGCTCTACTCAAGGGCACAGAAAGGATGGGGCTTAGCTATTTTATTGTCTCCTCAGTATTCAAGCATGTGCCCTGAAACCTTACCTACTGCATATGATTCAAACCATGATCTGCAGAATAATAATTCATTTCTTTTTCTGTTACATCCACCCATCCACCCAATCCTCAACATTTCCGCAAGCCAGAAAAAATTGTATGAGTCATAATTATAGGAGCAGTGGTATTAATAATCCCAAATACGCTGGTGGACAAATGAGCCTCAGATGCACAATTCACATGTACCCATTTGAAATGCCCTGGTTTATGGGCATACTCCAGAATTTCTGACATTGATAGGTTTAGATTTTACTGCTGTTAATTTTATGTACAAATAATTCTATAATGCTAACCAGAGAGTGCCAACCTCAGGCACCCCCTAAACAGTACATTATTAATAAGCATTTGTTGAAAAGCTTTGGTCCTAATTATTAAGAACACAGTTTCAGGGGCAAGGTTGGTACTGCTCTCAAATGGGGAGAGCCCAGAAAGAAAAAAAAATGTCATTGACTATTTGAGTTCACCATCCTCAGCCATATCAGGATTTTACAGAGATGTGAAGTTGCAAATTCCTGGGGGCTCTGCCAAATCCCAAATAGGAGATTTTGTCTCCCTCACAGCAGCCATATAATCCAAGGATGTACGGATTTTACAAAGGTAAATAATTTTAACTGAAGCATTAGAAAACACCAGGCTGACCCAGCAGGAGTTACTTTGAAGATAATCCCTTATTTCAAAAAAAAGGCAGGGGGGGGAACGGACAGACAGGGACAGCACCAGTTAAATTTAAGAAATCAGCAAGCACTCTCCTGAGTTTAACTGATTAGAAAGGAGGACTGAGTGGAAAGAAAGAAATGGAAGCCTAGGACATGCAGCTGGTCATCAGGCAGGGAGATAAATTGCTTTACCTGTTGTTTTGGTAGCTTTTTCTAGGTTTTCTGGCACTGAGTGAACTAAGAAAAGTCTCCACCCCCTGCTGCTGCTTTAAATCACCACATGCCCTGAATCAAGATGATACAAGCTGCAATTAATGCAGCACTAATACAAGAATAATTGTAATTACAGTAACTAAATGAGAAGAGTGCTAATTGCTGGTCACTAAAATGCTTCAACTGATGAGCAGCTTTACTAGCCTGAGAAATGAGGGAGGGTTATTACTATTGTGTTGTGTGATCAGCACATCTTTGGCAAAATAACTTCCTGTGGAATAAAAATAAGAAAAGAGCCACTCCTTACACATTAAGAGGACTTTTGCTGAGATTGTTGAAAACCATGTTTTTGTTTCATTCTGATTGTATGAGTCATATGGAAGATGGTGAGGAAAACAGAAAGGGTCATCTTTTTCTGTGATTTTATTCTTCTGCGTGGACATCATGCAGAATCCCTGGCTTTGATACTTTCTGAAGAGAAAGTATTCTTAAACTGGGACTGTATCATGGTGCACTCAGTGTATCTTTGTTCCCATATTACTTCTGTCTTTTTATGTATAAATATATGCATATATATCTCTTATGGTTCTTCACCTGTAGGTATCAGCAGGGCTAGGGGTGGGATCATCCCCCTGTGCTGGACACTGGTGGGGCCGCATCTTGAATCCTGGGTTCAGTTTTGGACCCCTCACTCCAAGAAGGACATTGAGGGGGTGGAGCGTGTCCAGAGAAGGGCAATAATGCTGGGGAAGGGTATAGAGCACAAGTCTTGTGAGAAGTGGCTGAGGGATGTGAGATTATTCAGCGTGGAGAAAAGGAGGCTCAGGGGAGACCTCACTCTTGACAACTTCCTGAAAGGAGTTTGGAGCCAGGTGGGGTCAGGCTTTTGTCCCAAGTAACAAGCAATAGGACAAGAGGAAACAGTTGTTTGAACAAGTTGTGCCAGGGGAGATTTAGGTTGGAGATGAGGAACAATTTCTTCCCTGCAAGAGTTGTCAAGGGCTGGCCCAGGGTGCCCAGGGCAGTGGTGGAGTCCCCATCCCTGGAGGGGTTTCAAAGCCATGTAGATGTGGTGCTGAGGGACATGGTTTAGTGGTGACCTGGCAGTGCTGGGTTAACCAGTGGATTCAATGATCTTAAAGGTCCTCTCCAACCTAAATGATACTATGATTTTTTTGTTGCAGTACAACTCAGATATGTTATTTTGTTCTAAGGAAAAGAAGCACAGATCACATTCCAGATCTGGGAGTGTAATGTGGCATAATTTGTCACAAGTAGATCTTGGATAGATTCTGGCTCACGGCTCCACTCTCCTCTGGTACTTTGTTTTCTTTCCGATAGGGTTTATTGATGCTTCATAGATTTCTGGCTTACATAAGAGTTTCCAGGGTACAAAGCAGAGTAAGCACTGTTGGAGAGTCCTGTCTGCTTCCTCTGATTTCTATGATCAGTATATCTAAATCTTGATCAATAGTAATTAAGTGCATTTTTAAAAAGTGTTGCTTGAAGTGCCAGAAAAATGGATTTAAGAACACCATTGGGAAGTTCCTTACACAATGTGATCACTATCATGTGACAGATGTGATGAACACTCCTGTGTTCTTCACCCTTTAAAAAAAACCCAGAGTATCCCTGGCACCCCCTATGTGTGCCATTTCTCTTTTGAACTGTTTCATGTAATAGTTTAGGTCTTTCCTTCAGTACCCACCATCCGGCTGAACACAGTGCTGTAGGGCAATTATCTCAGGAGCTGCATGGCTTTATTCAGCTGCCATTTACCACGTCTGTCCTCTTGTGATCCTTACATCATTGTCATCCAACAACTGAAACATCTGCTCAGTAATGCCAGGCATAAGAAGCTGGATTGTACTAGCTGCCTCTTTGCTAGAACAAGTGATTTGAAACACCGATACTAATTCACGATGCCTAATATAGTTTGAGTGCCAATTATCTGACAACTCATCTCTCAATTGTGCCATATTTGAGAACAAATAAAATGTCCAGTCTAGTTATCACAACACATCCCTATCTAAACGTGTAAGCATCTCATGGTGCTGGTGAGGAATTTCATCTGAAAACCTTTGACTCTGAAGGAGAGTTTCTGAATAGTTCTGAGCTTATCAAACCTCCAAAGCCTGGAATAAAGCCAGGTTGTTTAGTAATGGTTCATACTGTTGTAGTCCCTTTGCTTTTCTTGACTGTGCTCAAGTGAACATTGATATTGAAATTCCTTTGGGGTATCTCTTGAGGCATTGTTGCATTCCAATTTGAATTTGAAACTAGTACAGGAATATTAAAATATTGAAAAGGGATAATGGATTTGGAAATGTTTCAAGTATGTTTTGTGTCATGAGGATTTTTCTCACAGGCCACACCTCCCTTCCTTCACTGAACCCCCAACTTCTTCTGGGGCAGTAGAAGTTCCTGGTCTCTGCAAATGCTCACTCTGCTGCTGGGAGCAGAAAACTCATGCTCCTGATTATGCTTTATGTGCTCAGCTTTAATCTGTAAAAAATCGATGCTCAAATATAATTCTCCTACATATTTCAACCAGATTTCTATATTAACTCATTGTTTTAGAGAAGATTCTTTCAACTTGAACTTTCAAGTATATTCATTTTTCAGCATGAGCTTGAATATCCTTACTTTTTGGACAATACCTTTTCTACAGAATGCTGTAATGCCAAGTGTATGATGTGTATGTAAAGGACATAGCCCCCTGCATCAGTGCAGGTGAGTGGTTAACCTGCTGGACCTCAAGTACACAGAGAAGGACCCAGGAGTCCTGGTGGGCAAGTTCACCATGAGCCAGCCATGGGCCCTCATGGCCAAGAAGGCCAATGGCATCCTTGGGGTGCATGAAGAAGTGTGTGGCCAGCAGGGCACTACTTACTAGGAAATTGTTACAATTGTTACATTGAAAATTGTAGCAGTTGTTACCTTGTTAATGGGAAAGATGCATGAGGCCATCAGAAACAAAAAGATGCCCCCAAATCTGAGATTTAATCTTTCCTTGGTAGTATAAAGAACACTTAAACATTTTGCCAATGTTTATTATACTTCTACCACCTTCTGAGCACCAGATGTCTGCATATATTTCTATTGAATGTACTTGGAAAATGCAAGGCAGACATTTTTCAGTTCATTTCGCTGCTTTCTTGCATGTTCTTAACACACTAAATATCACTCATATTATCCAGGCACGTAAAAGTAAGAGCGGAGTGAATATTGTCTAAAGGTGCTTTGTTGATCATGCTGATTATTAGATGAAAACAGATTTTGTTTGTCTGATTGTTCTTAGGACTGAGTATTATGAAAACTGTGCCTACCAGTGTATGACAACCCTGTTTATTTTGATAGATTTTGTTGCCATAATTGGCAATGCAATTACAAAATGATACAACATACATACATTTATAAATATGTTATGGGAAAATGGATGCAAATTAATTTGGAGACAAATCTGAGGCAATAGAGAATGTGTTAACTTCATTGTGTTTCTCTCCTGTGCTCACATTCACCAAGTTAAATACCTCACTGCACTGCTGAAGGGACCTTCAAAAGAATCTGTTCTTGAAAACTTTCCTTGCTTCACAAAGCACCACATTGTACTGACCACAGTTTTCCCCATTTTGATGTTGACTTGCAGATCATAGAATCATAGAAACATAGAATCTTTAGGGTTGGAAAGGGCATCTAGGATCATTGAGTCCAACCTGCATCCTACCATCTATCTATCTATTAGACCATAGCATCAAGTGCTACATCCACTCGTTTCTTAAACACCTCTGGGGATGATGACTCCACTACCTCCCTGGGCAGCCTGTTCCAGTGCCCAACCACTCTCTCAGTGAAGAATTTCTTCCTAATATCCAATCTAAACCTCCCCTGATGCAACTTGAGGCCATTTCCTCTCATTTTATCATTAGGAATTTGGGAGAAGAGACCAACACCAGCCTCACTACAACCTCCTTTTAGGTAGCTGTAGAGAGCAGTAAGGTCTCCTCTCAGTCTCCTCTTCTCTAGACTAAACAACCCCAGTTCCCTCAGCCTCTCCTCATAAGCCATGCTTTCCAGACCCCTCATCAGCTTCGTTGCCCTTCTCTGGACCCGCTCCAGCACCTCAATGTCCTTCTTGTGCTGTGGTGCCCCAAACTGGACACAGTACTCAAGGTGCAGTCTCACGAGTGCCAAGTACAGGGGCACAATCACCTCCCTACTCCTCCTGGTCACCCTGTTTCTGATCCAGGCCAGGATGCCATTGGCCTTCTTGGCCCCCTGGGCACACTGCTGGCTCATGTTCAGCTGGCTGTCCACCAGCACCCCCAGGTCCCTTTCCACCAGGCACCTTTGCAGCCACTCCTCCCCAAGCCTGTAGCATTGCCTGGGGTTGTTGTGACCAAAGTGCAGGACCCGGTACTTGGCCTTGTTAAACCTCATCCCATTGACCTCAGCCCATCGCTCCAGTCTGTCCAAATCCCTCTGCAGAGCCTTCCCACCCTCGAGCAAATTGACACTCCCAGTTAATTTTGTGTCATCTGCCAATTTACCGAGGGCACATTCAATCCCCTCATCCAGGTCACTGACAAAGATCTTAAACAAGAGTGGTCCCAAAACTGAGCCCTGAGGAACACCGCTTGTGACTGGTCACCAACTGGACTTAACTCCATTTACCCCCACTCTCTGGGCCCAGCCATCCAGCCAGTTTCTAACCCAGTGAAGAATCTGCCTGTCCAAGCCACGAGCTGCCAGCTCCAGCAGAACGCTGTGGGGAATGGTGTCAAATGCCTTACTCAAGTCCAGGTAGACAACA
>JANHGN010014919.1:0-16524 GCA_024605025.1 Megaceryle maxima | reverse complement strand
CCACTAACATAAAGACCTTATTTCTGTTGGGATTTGTTAGAAACTGGGACAGGAAAAGCAAAGAGGGGGGTATTTGTTTGCAGTCTCAGTTTATATAGTATTGTTTTCATCTGGTAATAATAGGTGAATAAGAAGAGCCCAGCTGATTTTGCAACTATTACCCCATGTCATCTTTAAAGCTGAAAAGCACTAAATGGAGTGCTTAGCATGAAAACTGCATTATTTTTTTCTGTCGAGCCCTTTAGATGGCTAAGTTGGTTTTGAAAAAGTCCACATTTTCTTCCTAAGAAGAGGGGAAAAAAAGAAAAAAGAAAATTTGAGACTGTAGGCAGCAGACAGCAAGGTATTTGTTTTGGTAGTTGTTTTGATTTTAAATTATCAAAGTGTTGTGTAGACAATAGTAAGAAATAAAGCAGTAAGGATTCTTCTACTGAAATCATTGGATATGGGAGTAGGCTCAGTCATGCTAAAGCATCCTGTATATTGACAATAGTTTCTTTTACTACTGTACATTTTACATCAACATTGGACATGCTATTGCAGTAGCAGTAACTAAACTAATTGAAAGGGGTCTTGTACATGTGCAGATAAAAGGAATTTAATGCATTGCAAAAGATAAAAAAAAAGCAAAGGAGATCAATAACAGGAATTGGCTGCAATGGACTGTGTCTGATAAATGCTTACCAAGAGTTAATAGGAAGTGGCCTAAAAGCATTTAGAGCCAAGAGGTTATCAGCGTGTTGGCTAAAGATATTTGATAATGTGTAACTGTGTATGAAAGTGCTATTGCTTTTCTCATTTCACTGCATATATTGCCCTATGTTTTTTGAATATTGTCCAGTTACTGGTCTTGCAATGTAAAAAGCAATGCAAAGATGATTGGGTTAGATATCAAGACATCTTACTGGTTTGTTACTTCTATGCGTTTTTAAAGCTTTTTTTTTAAGATTTGTGCAACATACAGTAATACATGACATCTATTAAATAAAAATCCCATAAAATGGCATTTGTAATGCTTGCATTCATTAAGTCTTTTTCAAGTGTGCAGTGTAAGAGAGCAGAATGTCAGGAGACTTTGGATAACAAGTTGGAATGTCTGCTACAAAGCTTCCTTCTTCTATATCTCCAAGTATTCATATAGCTTAAAAGAACTGGTTATATAAGTAGACCATTGAAAACACCAGTAATCAATCCCAAAAATTAATTTCAGTCTCCAAGACAGGATTTTTATTTTTCTTCACAAGTTTATTAACAGTGACAGGTACACCAGGAAAAGATTAGTATATGATGGATATTGTTTCCAAAAGGTGGAGAAATTTGCAAGTAAAATTCACAGCCATCCTTTAGCCCCATAACTTACACAATACCTTTGAGGTTGCTGAAGCTGCAAGCCTTCTGAACTCATTGAATGTATTGTCACTGACTTCAGAAGAAAATACTTCACCATGTGACTTTTTATATGAGGATAACTGGTTTGTCAATGAATATGATATATATCAGGTCAATGCCTCTCAATTCCCTAGTACTGAGATAACACTCAATATATTTGTTTTCTTCTTTTTGTTTTCTTCTGAAATTATCTCCAGAGTGAGTGTCAGACCCTAATCTTGTCAAGTGTTTTGGAGGTAATCCTTCTGCAGAGACCCCTTCACGTTGGTTCACTCATAACAGCTTTTGTTTGCTAGACCTGGATCTTAAGGTGTAAGTCAGCTGACAAATGCAACAACCTTTACTAATAATACAGTGCCCTCTCAATAGTTTTTCAGGGCTGCAGTGCAGCTAGTTTTGAAATGGGGTAGAGCTGGGAGTTTAGGTTAAAGAAAAGTATCTGGCATTACCTTTACAGAGTCATCTTTAGTTCTCAAGCCATATTCTTTCTGTGGTTACGATGTTTTTGTTGTTCATCCTACTTGAATCTCTTGGTCTTGCACAATTTAAACAGTTGGAATTTGTTGACTTCCAAATACTAGTAACAAAGTCTGTCATCTTTCTGAAGTTTCACTAAAATCACCATGATGATGTAAGAACTGGTAGAGTGCTTTTGTCTTTTAGCAGCTCTGTATTTACTGAGTGAAAAAGGTCTTATCAATGACATCAGGATTTGTTTTGGTTTTGAAGTGCTTATGCAAATTATAGCTAGCAATTCTTTTGCCATTTGAAAAACAGGGATGCTGCTTTTTCATGGATTTTCAGTTTTGCATCTGGATGGATTCCTATAAATCATTTAGTATTTTCCAGGAGACTGCTGATGGGTATTTTATAAATACGCCAGTTACTATTCTTCCTTGTTTAGGTTCTTTTCTAGTCTAGTTAATTTTCTAGCTTTAATTCTGAAATTAGTAAAGGTTGCTTATGGCTGTTATTTTTTTCTTGAAAGAAGCTTTATTTGCCAGTTTATTAAAGCTTTTTTTCTTTTTTTTTTTTTTTATGGCATGATCTTTAAACCAGTGAGGTAGAATTTCAATTCAGCAAATGCTGTTCACTGTGTAAGTGATGGGAAATGGAAAGTGGAGTTCTTACTTGTCACTTATCATTTATTGAGGAAAACAAAACATCTTGTCAAAAGTTAGAGAGAGTACACTCAAGCATCCTTACAAACAGATAGGAAAATGATATATCAGGTGCAAAAAGGAACACTGAGGTTAACCAGAGCTCAGCATTTAATCTGCTTCTCCATGTACAGGATTTGTCCTAAAATTGCCAGTTGTGTGCGTTCTTAAGCACTTCTTAATGATGGGGTTAGTGCAGCATTACATCCTCAAAAGAGACAGTCAGCCCTTTTGATCTTTAGCTGGCACATGTAGGACAAGGCCATGAGTTACAGAGAAAAGCTGGTACTTGCAAAAGAGAGGGTGAAAGCCCTTTGGCCTGATCTGCCTTGAGATAAACACGTTCTTGATGTGCTTCCCTCTGAGAAATGAAGTGGTCCATGATGTGCATCCTAGATGACAGTCCATCCACACTGGGGTGCCTGGGTCAAAATCATAAAGAAAGAGATTGAGAAGCTTCTGGCTTAATCTCACCATTCGTACTGCATAGCCTGCTTGACCTCTGCTCCATGTGTCACCTACCTGCCTGTCAGTAGTTCAAACTGGGTAGTGCATTCCTCTCTCTAGAGGAAAGTAATGATTATCCAATAACCCACATAGCTTTGCTGAAAAGCATGACTACTGGCAACCTACAGTTATGCAATGGAGTTCATAGAACATCCTTTACATAAACATTTGTAAATCTCCTTGCCAGGAGCAACTAAACTCACTGTCACCAGGGAGATGACCTCTGCCAGTGCAATTGAAACCGATTGCTATGCTCAACAGACCTATATCCTGTATTTCACTTCCTCTGTGGCAATCTTTATTCTTAGCTAGCCTTTCCTGCATTACAGGGCAAAGCAGTCTATTTCAGTGGGGTTTTTTGGTTTTATTGCTTCATGGCTTTCTAAGTTATAAAATGAAAGATCCATGCTTGCAGACATGCACAGGAGTAAATTCATTTCTCACATGTCGTTTCATTAACCTCCATGACAAAACTAGCTCTCTTAAAGCTCCCTTTGCCTACTCATGTTTGCAGGATTAGGCCCTGGGCAACCTGACAGTTTTCTACAGTTGCTTTACTCTTAGCTGTCTACTTAATGCATCTAAAGCTATAAGTTTAATTTAGGGTGAAGTTTTGTAAGGAATGGATCTTGGGCAAGATTCCTTTTTAAGTTACCCTCCTTTAAAAGGGTAGAAACTCTCTGGTAACTTTTCTCAGCATTTTCACTGTAACTACCTTTTACCCCATAGTTGTTTGCTTATGTGTGTAGCTCACAAGTTATATTAAGTGGTTTATGGGAAATATTTCAAAGAGCTGAAAAATAAGTGAGGTTTATGTAAATTCTGAACAGATTTAGTGGTGTATGTATCCACTACACAAAGGAGAACCAAACTTCCTTTCAGCTTTGGAGAAGCAGATGAAGTTGGCTCTGCACACATCCCCACACTGCTTTTCCATGGCCCCTGAGGGGAACGGGTGGAGTTTGTCAAAGAGTTTGTGTCAGCAAGTTAACAGTGTAGGACTGGAATTTGTTGCTGTATTAGGCTAACAGCAAATAACTGCTAGCTCCTAAACCAAGGAAAAGTCTTTTAGGCTGCACCTTGAGAAACAGCCTTCCTATGTCATCGTTACAATAAACTGTGTTTCATGGGGACAGTTCAGCCCTTTTTATACTTACAATTATTTAAAAAGTAAATTTTCTCTTCATGCAAAAATAGCAACAACCAAAAAATGTTGCTTACAGGAAAGCATTTCAATGAGACACAGTGAATTTAAGCATTTTGACTTTGAAGGGTTAAATAGTCATTTAGAAACACCAGTCTTGGAAACTATATTTTTAATTATTTTTTTTTTTTTCCTCCTTAGGTTTGGATCAGGGGACTCAAATGCTGCTTCTTCAAAACAGCTAAAAAAAGCTGAGTAGAATCACAAAGGTAAAGTGACTCTGGAGGTTCAGTATATTTATAAATGAAAGGACATAAGCTGAGCTTGGTGCAATTACAACAGTTACAACCAGGTAAGGATTTTCCTCAATCTGTTCAAGAGGAAATTAGACTTGAACAAGGTTATGATGAGAGTATTCATTTTCCTGCATGGCTCATTACATGCTAACACATTAAGAACAAAAAGTAGAACAACACTAACAATTACTGTAGCAATAAATATTTTTAGATTTTTCTGGGAAAAAAAATAGTGCAAAGTGAAGTAGAAAGTGAGCTAGAGATATTGTGTCAATTCACCCACCTACTGATGTATGTATGTGGGGATTGCTTGCAGATATGCTTTGTGATAGCACAAGAATTTACAATAGATTCTTATAGCTGTCACAAACCAGTCAAAACAAAACTAATCCATTTCATTTGTGTTATAGCATGCAATCGTTATCAGAAGAGTGCTTAAAAAGCCACACTAAATTCCTAAATACATATAATCCTTTTAATCATTGCATGTGCAATGATATGCATGTGCATATAGGTTATTTTCCTCGTACTATTATAAGTTCATCTGTAAGTTGAATTTAATGGACTCAGTACTAGCTCATAGCTCTCAGAAATCACTGTACCGAAGGTACTGACCAGGGAGATCAAGATAAAATTTTTCTTTTTATATTCTTTGAACTTTCCAGGACGCTATTACACTTTTATTGAAATATAGTGCTCAAATATGGTCACTGACCCAAGAGGCCTACAAAATAAATGCAGAACAAAAAGCAGAGAAATTTCTATGGGAGAGAAGATTGAAAACATAGGGCAGGGTTGGTCAGTGGGACTGGTGGTGATTTCTGTGAGGATTTTTTCTAGCTGAAGTTCCTTTTAGGCAGCAGTATTGGGTTTGCATGGCAAGGTTTTGGTAGAGGGGGCGCTACAGAAGTGGCTGCTAGAAGCTTCCCCTATGTCTGATAATGCCAAAGTCAACCAGCAATGAGACAGACCCATCACTGGCCAAGGCTGAGCAAATCACTGATGATCGTAGCACCTCAGTGATAACATATTTAAGAGGAAAAAGTTTCTATGCAGCAGCAATTACAGCTGAAATGAGGAATAAGATATCATATAGACTACAGCTATGCATAATGTATTCCTTTTTTGTTTCATTTTCTTTGCAGCTTTGTAATATTAGCTTTCATATTTAGTCATCATATTTACTATGAGTTACATAGAGAAAAAGCAACATTAGACAATATGTTTGGATACATATAGCTTGAACACAGTGTGCCAAAGCAAAGGATGGTCTCAGGTTTTTTTAGACAGCAAAAAAATCTTGTGTCACTATTCTTCTGTATTGCCTCTACACTAGGAATTATCTAGATTCATCAACAAAATGAACGTCATGGCTATAATTTATACCATCACAAAGCAGTTTAAACATCCAATATGTCTTCAGCACAAAACATTCTGATGAATTGATATGTGAACTATCAGAAATACAATGGATCCAAATAGAGTGAGAGAGACTTAATTTGAATATCCAGTTAACTAGGGTGTTTCACAATGGTGCCTAATGTTGAGTTAAGAATCTAAGTCTGTGTCTTGTGGATTGTTTTAGTTAGCAAGTTGTGATAGCTGAGGTGACAGTGTACTTACATATCTCAATTCATGACTGATTTGCAACTCTTTTAACATAATTGGGAACTGCTTTTGCAGTGTTTTAGTGAGTGTCATGAGTGACATGATTCTAGTTAACAGGACAACTTTTGGTGAGGCAGCCTGAGGCACCCATTAAAACAGAAAAGAACCCCAAATCTTATGATAAGAGATTACAGAACTTTTCCATTCAACTGTTGTTAATAGAAACTTACCTCTCTGAAATACCAAACCAACAAAAGGTATTAAAGTTAAAAGGCAACCAAGTTTTTCAGCAGTACATAGTAATAGTAGCAATAGCTTTAAAGAGCACTAGTGTTTCCTGGGGACAGACAGTTATTAACTGTACCTGTTTGACATCCAAAAATCCTCTTTTAAGTGTTAGAAAGCACCATTTGGCAGCAGTACTGTTTTAAGCTATAAATAATAGATCTCAAGGTTTTTTGTGATGCACCATACTACTTGTAAAATACTATACCTGGTACAACAAAGAGCATAGTATAGAAATTTAGTTCCATTTGGAAATGGAAATTATTTAACACTAGAAGTAGTACAAGACAGGAAAGTTACTAACAGCTATTGCAGTTGCTAAAGATTATTGACAGGCTTTTTGTCAGCAGAAAATTTTGTATGCATGAGAATTCAGAACTCAAAAGATTCATAGTTAACGTCCTTAGAAACTAAAGTCTATAGTTGGGAGAATTTACTTGGCCATTACTGGTTATGTACTCCACTCACAAACTACACTTAATAAAAATATGCAGACATTTCTTGTGAAGCTTAACCTGTGTATTTAGGGAAAAAACAAACCTTGCTTTTTCACAACACTGCACTGGAGGTAAAAAGAAGTTATGAGACCACTGAAGCTGGGTGGGAGCTTCACCAGTGCCAGTTTCTGCTCACTACAATTATTATATATGGGAAAAGTGGATAGGAAAAGTGGACTGGGATACGCTACGTGGAAATGCAAGGCAGGACAGGCTGCAATCTGGTGGATCTTCAATAGCTGAGGGATAATGATAAATTAAGTAGGTGTAGTTTAACCATATAACAAAGCAATTGACATTATATTTGCTAGTCTCAGACCAGTGTAGATGTTATAGATGGCACTATTGATCTAAATATATCAATGTACAAACTTGATAAGTCATGGCAATGCAATATCTATATGTGGATAGACTGGAGAACAGGAAAATATTGTAAGAGGTAAATTCAGTTTTAGAGAATTATATTTGGTCTGGCAGGGAGACACTTTTGAGAGGATTCTTCTGGGTATTTGAAATGGAAAGAACTTTGTAAGGCATTTGTTGAGAGCTTTACACGTGTCTTGCATTTTTCTCATTTGAAAAGCTTGATTTACAATTTTTTTTGTCACTCAAATTGATTTTTGTGTTTTGTTTTCACAGTTCAGAGTAGTGGGATAGGATGCCAGGATTTGAATGCCCTGTTGTTTTTGGTTGGCCGGTTGTTATTTTTTGTTTGTTTGGTTTTTATTTAAGGAGCCTCCAGTTCCTCTATCAACTGAAAACTCAATCAGTAGTTACTTTATATATTAAATAAATTTCAAAAGTGAAGATAAGCTGCTCATAACCATTCCCACTCCTACACATCTATTACTGAGGTGATGAGTGGAAATAATTTTACCATCTTGTGTAAGTCTGCGTTAACTGAAAACTATTGTTTTTCACATTAAACAATTACAGCTGGAAATGACAACATATGTTGGCTCATACAGATTGTGAAAACATCTTCTGTGCTCTTTGTAACTCCCCTGCATGTCTAATGAAATCATAGGGCTTGTATTTTTGGATCTCCTGCTTTACTCCAAAAAGTGTCATAAAGCTAAGGTGGTTTATTTTAAATAACTAATTAATCATACTACTTTGTATATTATGATTGTTAAATGTGGATAAAGTAAAACATCCTGGCTATAGAATTTGACTACCTCATTAGAAGTTTTTGTTTCCTAACAGACATTAGTAAAATGACATATGGAATTTTACCATGCAGATCTCATGGAGAAAGGAATATGAAACTCCCATATATTGTTCAGTAATTACTTTACGTAAATGCTATTTCCCTGGGGATTTTGTTTTGTAAATCATCCAAGAGAAGACCCGTAAATCTAAACTGTTGAGAAGCCTTATTCAATTTATTTGCCAATCAGTGTCTCTTTTGAAGATACTGTGGAGTTTTTAACATGATTTTTTATACTCAAAATATAGCTGGAGGACATTTTATGAGAATAATTAGGTTAGGTCAACACCTTTTTCTTTTCACTGTTACACACTAGTTATTCTGGAACATACCAAATATTACTATTTGTTGTCTGCCAGATGATGCCTGTAGAAAGTAGGAAGCTAAGAAAATGAAACTCCACCCTTCAAAGAGCCATTTTAATTTTTCCTTAATTTTCATATTAGGGAAAAGGGACAGAAACCCTCTTTTAAGTACCAGTCATTAGTGTGACAGAGACAGTTCTGTCCATGTAAACTCTGTCATTATAGCTAGAATTAGACTTTAGAGATTAAAATCACTTCTGCTACTAATTCAAAATTTCTTTTCTGTAGGTAATCAACAAAATGTAGCCTGTTAGAATATGTTTCCACTGATTTATTGTTTGACTTGGAAATATGAATAGCTGTGTACATTTACTATAGTAAAAAGAAACTTCTGTAATGGTTAAGTGTAATCTTGGTGACTTTCCTAGGTGTTAATGCCATATTTTATAGTCTTGAAAGGTTAGTAAAGAAAATAGGTTTTTTGAAAGACTAAGTGTTAGGGCTAAAGAATTCAACATTTTGGCAGAAGGAAAACTTGGAATCAAAATACTATACCATAGCTGGAAATCAGTAAACATTTAGTGTTCCCATTTGACTTTGATTCAAAAGGGATCTTTCCAGACTCTAGAGACAGCCATGAAGCCAAATGCTTTCACTGTTTCCAGAGACTAGAGGCCTGAACTGTTTATCCTTTATTTTTAAAGAATAATGTCAAACCCTGTGCTAGGTTCAAGTTAGAAGAATTAAGTTTCTGTCTGTTTCATGATACAAATGGTTGTTACAATGTTATATTGAGCCAAGTTATTTTCCCCTCATCTGTGAAGCTGTGGAAAATGGATTCATTAATGCATCTTTCTTTCAATGATTTGGTTTCTTGTTCTCTTTCACATTAAGAGTAATTACTTTCCCACAACCTGGCCTCTTTTGATGAGGACTACTGTTTTCCAAATGTAAATGGTTATTGATTTGCCAAAAAGGGTCTAAATTAGAAGTCTGGGAGTGTTGCACAGCTGGGAAGAAAGTGAAGAACCAGCCAAGTCATTCATACTGCACTTGGCAGTCAACAAACCCAAAGCAAAGACTGATTTTTGAACTTGTTTTCCAATCATTTTTATTTTCATGATTTTGCACGGCTTTAATACCATGTATCAATTAAAAATCTATTTAAAACTTTGTGTACAAATGTGTATTACAGGGGTAGCTATCCACAGCACCTTTGCACATTCAAAACTTCACAGTGCTGAATGAGCATCTGTTTGGTTTGGGTTTTTTTCAGATTTACCAATCTTACTTGCACATTATTTTACTTTGGAAGAGATTCCTACATTAGTGGCCTCACTGATACCATTACAACTATTTGTGAAGTAAGATTAAAATACTCTTTGCAGGAGTAAATGTGGAACAGTTTCTTCACATCTTTTTTTAGATTTAAAAGTCTAAATCTCAGGACTGTGATATTGAATAGGAATACTCTTGGCATAGCACAGTTAATTGATATTTAAGATATTTTGAAACAGAATATGATCACTGTGGAATTAGAAAAATTCTGATTTGTAAGTCTATGATTCTGACCTATTCCGGTAGATGAATGATCTGTGGAATTTTCTAAGGTTAGTGTTACAGTACCTATGCCTTTTTTAAGCTGTATAATGATCAAACCATATAACAGAGGGTACTGGAATGTTGTGGATAAAATGATGAAAACATCTGAATCCCACTTTCAAAAGTGAGGAGGTAATAACTGGTCTGTAGATAAATGAAGGCACCTCAGTACACACTTAACAGGATATGCAAGAGCATCTTTTTATGGCCTTTTAGAATTTGGCAGCTGATTTTGAAAACAGTTAGATGCCTGACAACATTTTAAGCATTTAATATGCCTAAAATGGAGCCCTTCAAAGCCTGCTTGTGAAAAATCAGTGAACCTGAGATTCAAAGGGTAGATTCATCCTCACTCTCCAAGAGAAATCAATAAAAATATACTTTGACACAGCATGTGGCATTTGTTTTGCTTCTTGGTCTCTTATCCTTCAGAGAGGAATCTGTAAGTGTCATTTTAGGCCTTGAAACCAGTCTAAAAAAGAAACACAGTTCTTCTGATGTTCAAGACCACAAAGTCCTCAAATTATGCTTAGTGGTCTTCACTATGGAGAGCTTGGTGCCTTAATCTCATGCGGAGGGAATTAGTGAGAGTTAGCATGCTGGGCAATGGGAAATGTAAATCAGCTGATAGAATTGGGAAAGAAAAAAAGTTAAATTCTAACTTTCTTCTGGACTTGAGCAGCTACTGTTAAAATGAGATTCAGAGCCTCAGAGAAACTGTATTTGTGTATCTTTGTACAGCATAACTGTAACTGCATATCTCAGTTTCTGGATATATACTCTCAGTCATCAAGCAAAAAGGTATTCTTCATCAGAACTTTGGCTTTCTCTCTTTCAGAAGACAATTTGCATGGCGTACAGGAATACAAGGTTTCATTCAGAGGCAAGTGAGAAATCCTAAAACAATAGCTAGGGGTTTAGGAAGTTCAGCTGTCAAGGAAAAGACTCCTAGGCTGCATATATGCTAGTAAATTTAACAGTCCCTGACTGTGGGCTCAGATAGATTTAATTATTGATACAGATGTACCTTTGAGGTCCAGATCTCCATTCCCAGGATTCCTTATGACTTTTCCATTACAAAACAACCTGGATGATTTAAAAAAAAAAAAAGAGGGGGAAAAAAAAATCTAAGGAGGGCTGAATTAATGTGTTAGACATGACCAGTCTTACAAAAGTATTGTAAATCCCACTTTTCATGAGACTTATACATAATGGCATACAGGTTAGAATCACTCTTCCTATCTTTTAATATCTCTAATGCAGATATCTGCATCTGTTCTGATGACTCCAGGCATTCTCTGTAAGTACAGAAAGAAAGTTTTAGAATGAGAATAATCTGACCCATATATCTACAGTAAAGCGAGGGAGGACTATGTACTGAGAAGCATATCTTTTTTTCTTCACTGACACAGGGGCTTTGAAGAACAGGCTTGGATGCAGGCACTTTTTCCTGTTCATTTATTACTATACCCACATTAGAGGGGAGATTAGCTTCCATAATATCAGCCCAGATTCATCAATACTGTTGTTGGTGAGACACATCATCTACATTAAGTGCATCAGCTGCAAAAAACTGCTCTCAAGAAGTAGATTGTTACCTGCTTGCATCCCCTGGCTACTCCACACAACCAGTTGGCTAGATTGAACATACAGGGCTTCCCATCTGTATGTTTCTGTATTTGAGTCTAGCTAATCAATATTAGCTGTGTTCACAAAGAACTGATATTTTAAACAATTCAGGCTACTAAACCAAATTTTGACAGCAAGTAGCTGTAGAGAACTCGGTCTCCCTTTTTACCTGACCACAGGAATAAATCTGAAAACCCACAGACCTGTAGGAAGTGAGTAATGACAAGCAGCTGGGATTGTAACAGTGGGCATGGGAATTGTAAAATGACTGGTTAGATGACAAGACAGGTTTTGTACTTATCTACCTATGTCTTTTTTCACTATCTGATTATTTATGCCTTGGATAGGTGGCTGTCATCAGCTTGTTTCTGTAAACATTTCCAATGCTGAAGTCCATCTATGCACAAGGCTGAATATTAGCATAGGTGGGAAGACCCAGGCAGCTTGGGTAGTGCAGGAATCAGCCTTCACTATCTAGATATATTAACTATTGCTCTTACATGTTGCTGACACAGTATTATTTACTGATCCTTCCAGTTTTCTGTGATAATGTGGTGAACTTGATGAATCTTCCAGAGATGGTTTGCTAGGCTTAAATACTACTCTTTGAACAATATGATTGATGTAGGGAAACTGTACTTTGTTAATGCTATTTATAGACATCATTTATCATAGAATCATAGAACTGTTTAGGTTGGAAATGATCTTTAAGATCAATCTGTCCAACCAATTTAGTTATATTTCCTCCTTAATAACTACCTATTCCACTGTGATTCCAGCTGTTTAAAAAAAGCTTTTGGTCAAAGAACATATGGTATTACCTTACCAATGTGCTCAGATATATATCTGCTAACATATATATTGCTACATTATGTAAGGGTAAAGTGATAGAGTTTAATTATACAGGCTTAGTTCGTTAAGAAAACAACTGTGTTATACATCCGTAAATGATTGCATCCCACATCAGAAGTAACCTGACAGAAAGCTGTGCTCGTTGTGTACTGTAATGAGTACAGGTATGTAAAAGGCTAAAATGCTTACTCTGGGGAGTACAGAACATCTCAAATGCTTAATTCATTAGTGGTGCAATTACCAAACAAGGATGTCAGCCAAGCCAGGAGTAAATGGAATTCAGTTCTTACCTCTATTAAAATCCATGTGTTTCAGAACTGATCATAATATGGCAAAGGGAGAGGGAAGACTATGTTCCAGTTTAGTTTAGATCTGCGAGTATACAGTAAACTTCAGGAAACCCCACACTGTATGTCCATTCCTGTTCTTACTATATTTGGTAGTGCAGGTCTCATTCAGTCAGGCCTACTGTGATGGAACAGATAAAATTTGAATGAGTGTATTCTGCAGAAACTGGAAATATTTTCTTGAACGTAGGTCACTGCAGTTCACCTCAGCTTGTTAATATAAGCTGTTTTGCCATGTGATATTTTGTATCTGTGGAGCAAAACCCTGATGCTCTGCATCAGTGAAATAAACTAATTTCCCTAAGTCACTTTTGACCAAACTTACTTCCAGGATTCTCTTTGAAGAGCCTGTATATTCTACGCTGAAGATGAAAAGCAGGTCTTGTGCCCAACTGCTCTATTACACTGAAAACAGCAGACATTTGGTAATATGTTTGTAAGGCTCTAAATCACAGAAGTTCCACCTTCGTTTGGAGTGGCTCTTTTTTCCTGTTCTCTTGTTAGAGTACTATATTTCTTGCACACATTTTCAGCAGGAGAATAAGATTTTTTTTTTTTCCATTAAGATTGCCTGCATTGAAATACCAAGTAAAGTGAGAGGATATGTTTCTCCACTTTGGAGATGTGGGGGATTTCTCTGGTAGACACTAATCACATTGCTGTGGTGAGATCCAGCTCTTTGATCCTTATATACCCTTAACTTTCTAAGCTAAGAGAAACTGGGCACTGTTTCTAGCTCTCAACCTGTAGCAGCACACTAGAAGTACAAACATTGTGTCTTATAATTCTTTTATCTATGGAACTGCCAATTCAATTGTCTGACCATAAGACTAATGCTGTCTGAACTAGATTGTCTTCTACCACAGCAGCCGCATATATTTCAGATATCCTATGTCATATATAGGCTAATTCCCTGATCCTTTATTTTAGTATTTTAAGCTCAGATTTGTTCAGATTATTAAGAACCTGGGATTTAACTCAGACTGAGGCTTAAGGATCCTTGTTGAATACCAAGAATTGACCCAAAGGTCAAGTATTCTGAAATGCTATTTAGTTTGTATTGAGAAAAAGATCAGCATATTCAGTACAGCTTTATTCCATGCAATATATGCTCATCAAAATTGAAAATAGTATGAATAATTTAGTTTTGATTCTTAATAGCACAGAGCTGTAGTGTTTTAGGAGAACAATTTAAAAGAACAGCAGGATAATCTGCTCTACTTTCATAATTGTAAGGCGCTATAAATGCCCCAAATAACCCTGACTTCTCAGGTTATATTCAGATTCATAGTCAAAACATTTAGCAGTAAGGGAATTTGGAGTACCTGGTCACTAACAGGGGTTCTTTCTTTTTTTTCACATGTGCTTGAAGGATTTTCTTAAGGTTAAAAATATTAAGTACAGATGTTTTTCCTTTTATTATCCACAGACCTCTGGGGAAATAAAACATTTTAACTGAATTTGAAAGACTGTTTGCAAACTGCTGACCTAGAAGAAAAAACCCTGGAAATCATTTGTTAGACAGTTTCTTACAGATTCACTGAGTTAACTGTCATGTTGTTTCACTTCTAGTCAGAAAATGCAGGAAGGGTGTGCAGGTCTAACATTTGTATTCTCTCAAAAGGTACAAGAGAAAATACAGGACACAGCTGAACACAAGTAGAAAAGTACACCGAGTAGAAAAGTACACTGTAATCTGATATAATGCTAGGTATCCAGCATTCCAGTCAATTCCTGCTAGAAAAGGTAGAAAATAATGACCTTTGGAGATACAGCTTTAAGAACCCACAGGAAGAAGGAAAGAAGAATATTAGTCTTAGCTAAGTACAGAAAAGAAAGTTTCATTGTGATAGTAAAGTGTCTCTCCAGTAACTGTTTTCTCCCAAGGTATTATGAGAAAGAATGACCATCTTTATACACCAAAAGTTCCTTTACGTGACACAGGCTTGTAATTTATTATATCTATGTTGCATTCACCACAATATCAGATATTTTCAGCTATTAACATTTGTATAACTAAATTGCCCAGAGATCAACACAGCATTTCCAAATTTCATGCTAAGAGATTAAAATGCTGGCAGCAGACTCCTCTCATGTCCCTTGAAATTCATTCTTCCTATGGAATACGAGGATTTATTGATTTGTATTCCACAGTTCTGATTGTGGATATCTCTACAGAGGTGAAGGTATTCACCAGAAAGAGTGAATTCTTTATATACTGTTCTTTTTTTTTTTTTTTTTTTTCCCCCTGCATTTTACACTAGAGATTTGCAAGTTGATTATCAGGAGTGGTGTGTGAGTGGATGTCATAGGATGGTTTATGACTGGGTTATGTTTATATTGGTCTCCAAACTGACACAATTACACTAAGGAAAGCAGAACAAGTTTTCTAGCAGTTCAGATACTTCCAAGAAAGACATGAGTGGAGCTGAGAAGTTTTCTAGGAAAATGTGCATCTTAGTTTTAAAACCTGGATATATCTAAAAAGAATCTGCCTGACTCCAACCTCAGAAGCAAAGTTGCAGTTTTCATTTAAAGGAACAGGGATAAAAAAATTATCTTCTAACCTAAGAATTATATATGAAACCTTTTGAACACCCTTCTGATGTTAATGCAGTAGCAAATAAAAGCACATCAGGGTTACGGACAGATTGTATTGTCTGCTGCATAAGTACACAGAAAACTTTACTGTCTTTTAGCTTTTAGTCTAATTTAAGTAAAGAAATAATATACAGAAAAATGGAGTGCAGTGTTAAGGTGTGGAAGAAATTGATAGAATTCAGGTTTGTTTAGTTAGTCATTAAAACATAAATAAACAAGTAATAGATGTGTCATTAACTGTCAATAACTACTGAAATATGAGCAGTCATTTTAGTTGAATATTGTGAATAAGTGGATAACTTCATCTACAGTTAATCATTTTAGTGCCTATAAACTCATTTTACCAGAATACTCTCATATGGTCGGTTGGAGTTTCATGTACTAGTGCTAGAATAAATTTTAAAAAGCAAGAAAGTAAAATGATTTTCTGATACAGAGAGTTTAAAATCTAAAATTTTAAATCTTCTTGCTTCAGCTTAGTAGTGAACTCTGAGCCGTGGATAGACTTGGCAAAGTATCTTCCACAGGTAGATAAATACTGTTTTATTGTTAGATAAATAGTGATTTATAGCATTTGGAATATAGAAATCTTTCTGCCATTTCTGTTAAATTAATGTCATTTTGGTTTGGTTTTTTTCATACATGACATTTCAACAAAACATTAATTATTTCATTCTGCTAATAAGAGATGCAAGAGGCATAAGAGGAAAGTGAAAAATCCATGAAGAAATTATGAACTTTGTCTCACTTCTTTTTTAATTTTCTGCAAAGCTTGTGTTATCTTCAGTGAGCTTGACTGAACCTCAGATTAAACTTTTGGGCTGAAAACAATCTGGACATTTCATCCAGGAAATCATTGAAAGATTTCTCCTGTTCTCTATTCCTCCAAGAATGCTTAATCTCACCCGCTCAGTAAAGTCATTAGATTGCAGCACCTCTCTAGGTAATTTATTCTGTTATTCAGTGGTGTTCACGGTTAAAAATCTCTTCCTGATGTCTAATCTAATATTTAAATTCCAAGCCATTTATTGTTGTCTTATAGCTCAAAATTTCTACAAGTAGGTCTCTTCCTTTTATTTGGCTAGGCTATTT
>JANHGN010014918.1:39040-54046 GCA_024605025.1 Megaceryle maxima | reverse complement strand
TGAGGGGAGACCTTCTTGCTCTCTGCAGCTGCCTGAAGGGAGGTTGGAGTGAGGTGGGTGTTGGTCTCTTCTCCCAGCTGACTAGGGATAAGATGTGAGGAAATGGGCTGAATTTGCACCTGAGGATATTTAGACTGTATATTAGAATAACTTTTTTTACTGAGAGAGTGGTGAGGCCTTGGAACAGGCTGCCCAGGGAGGGGATGGAGTCACCATCCATCCCTGGAGGTGTTCAGAAAACATCCAGATGTGGCACTGCAGGACGTGGTTTAGTGGTCCTGATAATGTTTAGTAAACAGGTGGACTTGATGATCTCTAACTTTGTTTCCAACCTTATTGATTCTATGATTCTATATTTCTCCAGAAGAAGTTTTCACTCACCAGGGGATGTGTGGATGTGTGGCAGGGAGGGAGTAAGGGCTCACTAAGTCCTGGATGTTTGCTTGTGCAGTGCTGGGTCTTTGTCAGGGTGGGTGCATCTGCCGCAAGGAGACCAAGTTCTTGCCAAAGGAGCCTGGGTGACATTACAGCTCAGTATTGAAAAATGAAAACTTTGAATACCATCCAACTCATTCAATACCATTTAAAACAAAGGGAAATTTATTTTTAGTGGGTTTGGGCTTGCAAAGTAGCTTTCCAAGACATTATACTTTAGTCAGTCTAGTGGTTAAATCTTAATTCACTGGGTTTTCCTTTTGGGAAGAAGACATATTTTTCCTCAGTTCTAAGCAGAAAAGGACAGACTTTGAGCTGTCTGAAAATCAAGTGTCCTTCAGTCTGGTTAGCCCAGTTCATTCCATGAGCCAGCAATGTGCCCTTGTGGCCAGGCAGGCCAGTGGCATCCTGGGGTGGATCAGAAGGGCTGTGGTTAGTAGGTCAGAGAGGTTCTCCCCCCGCCTCTACTCTGCCCTGGTGAGGCCACATCTGGAATATTGTGTCCAGTTCTGGGTCCCTCAGCTGAAGGACAGGGAACTGCTCAAGAGAGTCCAGCGCAGAGCCACAGAGATGATGGAGTGGAGCATCTCCCTGCTGAAGAAAGGCTGAGGGAGCTGGGGCTCTTTAGCATGGAGAAGAGGAGACTGAGGGGAGACCTCATTCACATTTATAAAGTTGTAAAGGGTGAGTGTCAGGAGGATGGAGCCAGGCTCTGCTCAGTGACGTCCAATGACAGGACAAGGGGCAAGGGGTGCAAGCTGGAACAGAGGAGGTTCCATGGAAACATGAGGAGAAACTTTTTCATGGTTAAAGTGACAGAACTGGAACAGACTGACCAGGGAGGTTGTGGAGTCACTATTCCTCCCTTGCCAATATTAATACCATGCTGAGGGTTATGTGTTTTCAAATATTAGGTGAAATAAAAAAAGCTGTGGAGACATGGAGGCCATAAGCCATAAGCCTTAGCTATGCTTTCTTGTTTATACACATTCAAGACACAAGATATGTTGTTCAGAAAGGCAGAGGGACTGTGTGTGGTGCAGGATATTCCACTTTTAGCAAATCAGGTCACTTCTAAAAGATTTCTGTTTGATACTAAGGAATTAAGTTGCAAGTAGCCTTTGTAATTAGAAGCCAAACCCCCCAAAATTTAGGAGGCTGCTTCTGATCAGATAAAAGTTAAGGATATGCTTAGATTTTATGGGATATATTGAAAACTCACTTCTGTCAGCATGAGTGCTTATTTTTATGTGTATATTTATGTTTAAGCATATGTTTACTGTGAAACAGAAATCTTCAAATAGTTATTTTAAGTGATTTGTGATTCCATTAAGAAATAAAGCTCTCCTTGTGGTAAGCATGGTAAAAAAATCCCTGTGTTTAGATTTGCTTCAAAGGGAGAAGAGTGTCTTTCTGCATTGTCACTACTATGCTGACTGTTTAAAATAGCATATAATCACCTTAATTTTCAAAATGTCTGTGAAAGCATCAAAGTGAAGACACACAGGAGGGAAGGGGTAGCTATTCTGACCAGCTGAACACTCAGTTTTCACTTTGCAGAGAAGATGGAGACAAACTTGTTGCAGGTGCGCAGCATAAAGACAAGAAGCAATGCTTACACGTTGCAACACAGGCTAATTATGAATAGATATAACAAAAGGGTCCTTGCAGTCAGAGCAGCTGAGCACTGGAGCAGTCTGTGGAGTCTCCATCCTTAGAGAGCTTTGAAACTTGGATGGACAAGAGTCTGAAAAATCTCATTTAATGAAGCCCTGCTTTGAGCAAGTTTGACCTCAAGGACTCCAGAGGTTCCTTCCAATCTGAGTTATGCTGTGATTGTGATATTAACATCAAGCCAGTAAGGGAGGACTGGGTGTAGGAATGTAAGATAATGCATCAGGGGGACACTATCAAGGATGAATTGCTGTGAGGGCGATGCATTGATGGACATAGACTACATTATGGAGGGAAACATAAGATATCTGAAATTATTAGAGTGAACTTTGTAAGACTTTGGGTTCCTGAAACTGTTCAGTGTGTGCCAGGTGGGATTTTCTGAAGTACTTAAATGTCTGTTGCTGGAATTCAGGCCAAGAGGCGCCTCTGCATTTGGAGACATTTTCAATGTCTTTTAATATATTTGGGACTCATTATTCATTCAGAGACCTGAGGGAAGCAACTGCATTTTAAAAAGTCATCAGCCTTTCCAATCATACTGGCTTTCCTCAGGAAAAATAATTCATTTGGAAGCATCTATCCCATCATTTGCTACCCTAAGACAGCTATGTTGGGCTGGCTGAAATTTTTTTCCTAAAAGTCATTGGATTTTTTTTTTTTTTGATCAAACACATTATCCCCCTAAAGAATATCTCTGTGGAAAATATGAACTTGCAAACATAACACCACTTTCTCCACCATTTCTTATCTTCCTTGAAGTAATTCAAAGTCCTACTTCATCTCATCTGACAGACAAAAAGTTTAGAACTCACGTGGTAAGCCAAGGTCTTTGTAAAGTTCTGGCACTTTCTTGATAACCTCAACAAGACATCGGGAGAATTCAACTTCTTGCTTAATTGGCCACACTGGTGAAAATAAATGTCCAAATCTCTGTATGTGAATATATGTGTCTATAGCTGAGCATCAACACGTGCTCCTGGTGCCTGGCCAGCCTGAAACCTTCTCCTGCTGAGCATCACATGGCCCCTGGAGCACAAACTACTTGTTTCATCCTAGGGAACCAATTTATATGCTCAATACTGCTCCTGTTGTGTATACCCTCAATGCAACTGCTTTAACAGCAATTCAGATATGAATTAGAAATTTCTGTGAAGAGCTCATGGCAAAAACTGACAAAGGAGCATGGGTGATAGTTCTTGCCTCCATTTCCTTTTCTGTGGGCAACATTGCTGTCTTCTGGCTTTCCCTTCCCCCCATCTTGCTGATTGCTGTGTCCAGGCCTTCAGTGTGACCAAAATGTAGCCCATCTGCCTAATTTTCTGCAAAGGCACTTGGCAAAAGGAGTGGTTTAGGGAAATCCATACATTCAGACAACCAGGATGCATCTGGTTCCTTACTTAACTCCAGTATTACCCCTTTCTGCATAACCTTCAGCTTTATACCTTCTTGGCTCCAATCCAACACTTAAACTGAAGCTTATTTCATTTGAAAAAAACAAACAAAAAAACCCCCCAAAACCCAAACCCCAAAACCCAAAACCAAAACAAAACCCAAACAAACAAACAAAAACCAAACAAAAAAAAACCAAAAACAAAATCAACAAAAAAACCCCTAAACCAACCAAGCAAACAAAACACCACCACCACCATCTATTTGGCAATACTAAGAAGTTTCCAAAATTTGTCTTGGGTTTGTGGAATTGTTGTAAATTGAAATTAGACACAAATTTTAAAGCAATGGTCATTTGGGTATTTTTAAGGGTAATGTTTTTACTTCTCTATTTAAAACAAATGTGTCTAATAGAGGAGAAGAAAAAAGCCTGATAAAATGTCCTGTGTGAAGGACCAGGAGGTAGGTGTCCTCCAAGGAAGGAAGAAGGCAAGCATGACTAACTCTGAGACTGCCCCAAAATGACATTTTTGTAAGGTTTGTTGGTTTGACTGTTTGTTTGTTTTTCCATGATGATATAAATACACAAGAGTACCTCACTCTATCATCTGAGTAGTATGTTCAAAAGCACTGAAAAATATCACAGGTCAATTTTTTTCCAAAACAGTTTCTGCAAAGCGTATCTTTCAAAAACTTTTAAATATCTGGCTGGTTTCTGATGCACACAGAAATGTGTTCTTTGAAAATCTTTCCTTCAGCACTAAAAGAAAAAGCCTCAGTCAGTAGCAGAGCTACTTGCACACAACAAAACAACACTAAATTAGCCATTTGGTAATTTAAAACATGAGTAACAGAGTATACTAAGCTTTCTTAGGCTTCATAAATAATTTATTTTCAATTTAAATTGCATCTCTGTTCATAATCTCATTTCTCCTCACTGACACCGTACAACTGATATTTTGCCTGTTGAGGCAAATCCATCTACTTCTGGCATTGTTCGTCTTCTCCCTCATTCACCAGGCTTGCCGTGACTCAGTGCAGAGTAGTCCTGAATGTAAACAATGTGTCTCTGATCCTGTGTGTCAATGAATTTCTCTGGTATGCTGATGATGTGTTAACCTCACAGCCGCTGTGGCAAGGCATGTGATTTTATATGCTGTGTCTATAATACCAGCCTCTTCCCGCAACAACTGATGACAGACAGAAACGGGGAATGTGTTTGCATTAAATCAAGAGTGTGCTGAAGGTGCAGTCTGTAACTTTGTGTGGCTCTGGCTCTGGTGCTCTTTTCCTCACTGAGTGTCTGTTTTAAAAATGATTGCTCTTACCACGTTTTCATGCGGCAGTTGTTACACCATTGTACTTCAGTGAAGGGATTCCAGTTCTGCCAGTTTCTAGCATGAGTTGCCTGGGGTCACAGAAAGCTTTTGAAATGAAGTTCTTTACCTTCAGAACAACAGCTATCAACCACAATGGCCCTGATGCGGTTTTAATGTTTGAGGAGCATTTGTCCTGCACCGCTATAATTTTGGGAACCTGAGAAGCAAAGACCAAGCAAGTAGGAACACACAACGTGAGGATGTGAACCTGGGAGGGATGAAGCTTAGCTTTGGTCCCCATTCCAGGAATAATCTTTGTGATGTGAGTGAAAGTCTCTGGATGAAAAGCAGAACAAGAAGGATCCTCCTTCATTTAGTTTTGGGTCTTCAGGCTTTCAGTGTGTCTCAGGGGCTGGTCCAGATCACTGGCTCTACTACATCACCCTGTGAGAGGCTTCACTGCATACAGGCAGAACCTGAGAGGATTGGGCACCATGTGGGTCAGGCGACTGCTGCTCAGAGACTTGGAGTCTGTGTGCTGGTCACTAGATGATATATGTAGGGACTTTATGGAGCAGATTAGCATGTGAAGCAAGCAAATCATTTAACTAATTATAGAAATTTTCCTGTTGTTTAAAATCTTGGCATTGCTACTGTCTTCAGATTATTTCTTTTTCCCCAGGGTGTGATTCTTGGGCATCTTTGTTATGCTGTAGAAAGTTTGCTGTCTGCTGTTTCAGGCAGCTAGGCTATGTCATGGGCCGGCTTCCTGCACGCTCTGATGTGATTAGTTGTAATGCTAAGCCTGAGGTTTGTAGGCTCTTTATCAGATTGCCTTTTCTAGGCCCTGGATATGGTAAAGGAATGAGCTAAAGGAGACAAGGAAAATGTATTTTACATTCTAACAGTCTGTGAAATCCAAAAATAGGATTAGAGCAACCACAAAGACTGAAAGCTTGCAAAAACATGGTTTCTTGCAAGATCCCATGAGCTGGCCTTTAAAATAATTATTCTTTACTGCTTCAGAAGAAATTATCATCTGTGCTAGATGTAGATCCGATCTGTGACAACAAATTAACTTTCACTGACTGCAGTCACAGGACAGTGTGTTCCCCTGAGCTCAGTCCTCTTCTTGCTTGGCTTCCCTGGGATCTGTAGGAATGCACTGGGATAAATGCATTTAGCTGACTACTCCCAGTCACAGCATGGGAGTGTTTGCCTCTATTAGCACAGAGTGTCATGTTAAACTTCATGTAGTTTTTCCTCTGCTAGTGATAGCTCCAAATCAAATTATTGTATAAAAATGTGCTGCTTTGAAATGCTTCTCTGGGTGGTTTATGTTAATTCCATTATAATGGACTGCAATCAGGTAATTGTGATGGTAGTAATTCTCACTGCTTTTACAGAAATTGAAGACAGCTTGGCATGTGCCCAAAAAAATGCTTCTCAAAACACAAAAAGGCATCAACTCTTATGTTCTTGGTGCCAAAAACTGGTTTACAACCTTCTATAAAAATATAACAGAGTAAGATTATTGAGCCACTCATTAGAGGTGGCTGTAGGTTTGGGGATGGGGGATATTTGTTAGGGTTTTTTTTTTTGCACATGCAACTTGTCTTAAAGATGTCTCGACTACAGGATTGTATTGGTAGGGATCTGAAGGGAAGAAGAGCAGATAGTGAAAGAAAATTCTCTTTATGCTGATAGCATTAGAAATCTGGAATATCTCTTAAGGTATCTATTAAGGCTGAAATAACATCAAGAGATTGTAAAGAGTCTTCAATACCACAATAGCTGGAGAGGGAATCCAAGTCATTGCATTGGTACACAGAACTTCCATGAGACAGTGAATTAATAGGTACAAAAACTAAGACAGTGTAGGAAATCATATTTGATGCTCAGGGTCTGGCATCTCCTTAGTCAAAATTCCCACTGATTTTGACCCAGTGAGTACCCTTAGTTGCAACTCTCACAGGAGAAGCAGTAGGTATGCACATTTATGCTCATGCCATTATACATCTAGGGATTCTGTGGCTAGCTACTGCATCCATCTGCCTATAGCCACGTGAAGAACATCTGCCTTATTACACAACCATACGTCCTCCTAGCAGAGAGATAGGCTTCTATTTGAGGGTCAACAGCAATGGCCTGACATCCCTTTGTACAGATGTTGACTTGAAGTGCAGGTAAGTACCGAAGTGCTGGAAGCTGTGCTGGTGGTGTACAGGCTTTCCAGCAGCAGGTGGTCCCTGCCTCACTGAGGGAACTACCCTTTAGTGCTGCATTTTGAGAGGGCAGCTCGACTGCTCCCAGACCCATGGCCATTCAGAGCAGGCCCGTTAGGATGTCTTCACTCTCTGCTTCCTTAGCCTGACTTATTCTGGCCCAGTCCTGACCCTCAATTCACCAATAATCTATTAATTTAGACACAATTGCTGTATCTGTGACATTTGTCTTGTGTCCCACCCTACACGTGGCTTGGACCAGCCCAGACTCACTTTCATCTCACTTTCATCTCCACATGTCTATAGCTGCTCTGGGAACATGTACTGTGTTTATCTGGCAATGTTTTGGTCATGGAGGAGCTACGGGGGAGATTGAAGGAGTGGTTTCTATGAGAAGATATCAGAAGCTGCCTCCATGTTGGACAGAGCCAGTTCCAGCTTTCTCCAAGACAGACCTGCCACTGGCCTAAGCTGAGCTCATGAATGATGGTGCTATCTCCTCTTGTAATAACAGATTTAAGAAAGGATAAAAACTGCTGTGCAACAACAGCTGGGAGAGAGGAGTGAGAGAAACAAGCGAGCAGACACCAAGGTCTGTGAAGATGGAGATGGAAGAGGTTCTCCAGATACTGGAGCATCCTGTGGTGAAGATTGTCCCCCTTGTAGTCCATGAAGGACCAAAGTAGAGGAGGTACCTACCCTGCACCTCATGGAGGACTCCACACCAGAGCAGGTGGTCATGCCCTGAAGGAAGCTGTGACCTCATATAAGGCCCTTGCTGGAGAAGGTTTTCTGTCAGGACCTGTGAGCCCATGGGGCCCCATGCTGGAGCAGTCCATTACTGAAAGACTGTAGCCCATGGGAAGAATTCACTTCAGAGAAGTTATTGAAGGACTGTCTCCTGTGGGAAGGTCCCTACATTGGGGCAGGAGAGTGTGAGGAGGAAGAAGTTGCAGAGATTAAAAGTTTTTTTTTTAGATCTGTTCTTATTTCTCATTATCACACTCTGATTTGATTGGCAATAAATTATATACACTTACCAAAGTCAAGTCTTTTTTGCCCATGATGGTAATTTCTGGGTGATGTCCCTATGCAGTCCTTATCTTGACCCACAGACTTTTCTTCTTATTTTTTTCCCTCTCTCCAGTTGAGGAAGGATAGTGGGAGAGTATCTGGGTGAGCATCTAGCAGCCAGCAAAGGTCATCCTGCCACATCATGGCATCCCTGCTTTGGCATGGGGAAGAAGAGAGAGAGATGCAGAAGTCCTCCTCCAGATCAGTCCCATTCTTTATCAGTGCCAGGGCAGAGATGGTCCTCAGCTGCACTGGGTGTTCAGGAGAAAACAGAACGAAACTTTCTTCTATGATGGGCAAGGAGATCCCAAGTGGTAGGACAGAGTGGATTCTCAGACCCCTCAAGCACCATCTTGGGTGATATCTACTACCATCTGTGAACTCCTCCAGGGACAGTCCACACCTCATAAAGAGCTGAAATCAGCATGTCAGGGGATTAGAGGTCAGTGGAAGAAATTTCTCCTTTCCTGCACTGCCCTTTGAAACAGGCAACCCTGATGAGGAAATACTTGCATCAGGATGTTCTTTTAATATGGTATTTGTGAAAAATCTGCATTCTTCCCCCACTACCACCTTCTACTACGACCTTTTGAGAAACCACCATACTTCCTCTATAGCCTTTTGTGCTGCATATGCAGGTCAGAATTTTTTATTTGTTTTGACTCTTCTTCACCAAGTAAACAAGGGAGGACTGCAATTTGTAAAAAAAAAACCACCCTCAAACATGGCAAATTGTCTATAATATATCTGGTTATATATGGCTATATAACTTGTGTTACCCATCAAGTTGGTTTGTTTGGATCCATTAGTATTAAGTGGCTTTGTTCAATAGAGTTTGTTGTTCAACAAAGTGAAAGATGCCATAGTTGCAAAGAGTTAACTCCAGAATAAAGCAAGGAATGTTAGAGCTGCAGATTAATACTTAGTGATACACACAGTTCTTGGCTCCCAGAGTTGTAATGGGAATTAAGTACATAACATGTTTTTATATAAGTGTATGATCACATACTACCAGTGTTGTCACTTTACACACTTACAATGTTTTCTCTAACACATGTGTCTTGTTTCAAATCCATTCTGAAATAAGGAAAACTGAAGCAGAGTGAAAATGAGATGACTTCTCCAGGGTTGTTCAGTCAGTAACTTCAGGGTCCTAGGCCACTGTTGGGCCAACAAGCTTTCTTCTATAAAACAGAGTATTGCCCTGGTGGACTTTCACAATCTTTATTAAGCTCATACAATCAGAGAAAACAAGGATGTACCTGCTTGCAGGCACAACTCCACCAAGGTCTACATGCTAAACTGGGTGATGGGAGAGGCAGGCAGAGGTTGGGGCTTGAGTCTCCATTTAATTCCTCAAGACAAAGCTTTGTTTGTGACTATACTGGGTTATAACAGCCACAGCCCAGGTTACCTATATGTATGTTCTGTTGGTTCCTGATGGAGGGAATATGAAACCTTGCTTCCTATAACTTTGCAGCCATACAACTTTACTGTGAAGATTCAGGAGATATGTAGTGGTGTGGTGTTATTTGCCCTGGGCATGGTACACCTCACATGTCTACACCACAGCTGAATTCAGTGTTTCAGTCTGTGCAAAAAGGGGTAGCAGATTTCCACTCACCACTCTAATGCTCTGAAGTTTTATCCATCCTTCACTGCTGTGTGGTAAAGGTTAGGCTCAAACAATATCATGGAAGTAGAGATGTTTCTTAGCTTCTTTGCCCTTCAGTACTTCTAAGTGTGATAAGACGCCTTTGATTCCTTTAGGCCAATGGACAACAGCTTTTTCAGGCTAATGTATTATCACTGAAGCAGGGAAAGACAATAATAAAAAAAAAAAAATGGAACATTTCCTTGTTTGTACTGTAATTTCATAGTACTTTGCCTGAAACACTGGGGCTTGTGTTACTGCAATCAGGGACAGCAGTTATACCATCAATTTCCACTTGCTAGTGGCATCCATAGGAGAACAGCTAAGAATGTGTTTTCAGGGCGTTTTCCCTCTCTTCTGTATTCTGGTGATCAGAGGGAAAAACTAGGCCAGTCTATTCCCTATTCTTGGGAATACTTTTAGTATCCTGCAGATAAAAATAGCCCCTGACATAGACATTGTTAGCCATCACGTCTAGAGTCTGTAAGAAAACGTGTGTTTCTGACTCTAATAGTAACAGGGAATAGATACACTCTGCATCTGAAAACTCCACTGGGAGCCTGAGTCAGTGCTAAGGGATGTCCTCAAGACAATGGAGAAGTTGCACAGCAATAGCTGGGGGGGAATAACCTGGGCCTTCTTTCCATCTTATGTCAGTCCAAACACATTGGAGACATTTCTCTTTGTGGGAGAACTTTGCAGACATGCTGTCAGAGATGTCATTGATGGAAACAGTCATTTCTTTTTTGATTTTTTTCCTCAAACCTTTACTCCTTGCTCTCTGAGAACAAGCACCTTGTGAAGCCTTTAGGAAACAGAAGCAGAAGAAAACCCCAGCTAAAAGCAAAATTTGGAGGTGATAAGATTAAATCGATGAGGTGAGATTGCAGGAGGTGAAAGCATTTTGAGAGGCTGGAGCAGACAGATCCAGCCCAGAAAAAGACGATTTAAAGGACAAAATTATATAGCATTTAACTAGAATTAAACTCTGAAGAGAGCAAAATGTCATCTGGGATACACCCTAGTGGTGAGCTTTTGGGTACTTTCCTGACAGACTGCAGTGGGACCTGTACATGTTTAACTTATGCTCACAATTTGCATTTTCAGGATGACCTATGTAGAAACAGAGACCATGTACATACAGAAGACCTTATCATAATAGGACTCTGTGAAATAAAAGGAAAATCTTCAAGGTCACTAACTCTTTCAGAACTTTAGTTAGATGCTGCAGCACAATATGGAGTAAACCTGTGGCTATCTTAACTTAAGGAAGTCAACTGCAAGAAAAAGTATACATCTATAATTCAGTAGTTCTTCAAAATCAGGAGTGAGATTCCTCTAATAATCTCAGAAGATCAATCACTTCTTTCAATCATCATAACTACAGGGTAAGGTTTTATCTAGGTGATCCTGCTCTAGCAGCAGGGTTGGACTAGATCATCTTTTGAGGTCCCGTCCAAACCCCTAACATTCTGTGATTCTGTGATTCTTCTGCAATTCTGTGATTCTGTGTAATGTTACTATTTTTCTTATTCTTAAACAGGCATTGCTTTGCAGGGTACATTAAAATCCATGAAGAATCAGATCTATGTAGCAGCAGCATCCTTATTCCTAAAATGGGGTAATGGAAATTTAAGAAGTTCAAAGATGCTGATGAGTCAATTTTCAAATCCTTTGCAATTAAGTCTTCTCAGAATTAAGCTCAAAATTTCACCTCAAATTCCATTTTTCTTATGAAGCAAGTAATCCGAAAAATGTTGCTTCAGAAATTTCAAAAATTACCAAATAGTTCTTTTATCTTTGAAATTTCGAAACAATTCATTACATCAAAAGATATGTGAGAATTGTGGGGGTGTTTCCCTTATCTTTTTCTTGCCAAAAAAACCCCCAAACAAACCCTTAAAAAATAGTTTTACTCATAGCTCTGCTTCTAACATTGAACAACTATACATAGCAAAAAAATCCTGATGGCTTTTGAATCTAACAACCCACCTTACTGAGCATTGGTTTGCAGCCTAGCTCTGTGTAAAACAATCCCTTTCTCCTGAACACTCCTTCCACCTTTATTCTTTCACAGCCTAAAGCTGACATTAGGGTTAGTACTGACAAAGAGAGAACCTTAATCTCATAGGTCTAGGTGACACAACTTCTATGTGGTGTCTGAGTTAGGTGGGTCAGGAGTAGTTAAGCAGTTCAGAAAAAAAAAACAGATACTGAATCAGGATTCCTCTTCCCCATCTGGTGATCTGGGGAGTTCTTCATGTTGGTTGCTTTAATGTATTTTGCAGAACTCTGCCCTCCCATGGGGGGAATATTTATCATGAGTTAATATACTAGTAAGGGATTTTGTCTTAAATTGTACACATTCCAATCACAATTTTTCAATTAATTTCTGAAATTATTTCCATTAGTTCTGTTTTCTACACACAGAAGTAATGAAGAAATTAATCCAGTTCTAATCTAAACCTTAAAAATCCTTCACTTAGCCTCTGAATTACAAAAAAAAACATGGGGTCTGATTCACAGCTTGCATGGATCAGGAAAAACAACACCTCCACCTAAACCAGACCCTTAGTGCTGGATTTTACCACTGGTAAAATACTTTCATTGAGTATTCTTGGTGAAATCAGGAGATGGAGTTACTGAGACTGAATCCATCCCCGAAAAGGAGAAGGAAAGAGCAACTCAAGCAATTCTGACATGAAAGAATGTCTTCTTGCATTTCCTAGAAGTCCTTTAGATGTCACAGCAGATTCAATTCTACTGTATGTTCCCATAGTAACATAGCAATTTTTCTTAGCCAGTTTTATTTCTGCATACATGTATTAACTTTTTGAGCATATGCATTGACAACCTCCCTGGACAGCCTGTTCCAGGCTCTGTCACCCTCACACCAAAGAAGTTTATCCTCCTGTTGAGGTGGAACTTCCTGGGTTCCACTCTGTGCCCATTACCCCTCATCCTATCACTGGGCACAACTGAAAAGAGACTGGACCCTTCCACTTGACACCCACCCTGCAGAGATTTGGAAACATTCATCAGCTCCCCTCTCAGGCTTCTCTTCTCCAGGCTAAAAAGCCCCAGGGCTCTCAGCCTTTCCTCACCAGAGAGATGTTCCAATCCCTTCATCATCCTCCTAGCCTCTGTTGGACTCTCTCCAGTATTTCCCTGTCCCTCTTGAACTGGGGAGCCCAGTACTGGACACAACACTCCAGATGTGGTCTCACAAGTGAAGAGTAGAGGGGGAGGAGAACCTCCCTTGACCTGTTGGCCACACTCTTCTTTATTCCCCCCAGGAGACCATTGGCCTTCCTGGCCACCAGGGCAATTGCTGTCCCATGGAGAACTTATTGTCCACCAGGATTCCCAGGTACTTCTTCATGGAGCTGCTTTCCAGTATCTCACCTGTACTCACCTATACTCTTATTTCTTCCCCAGTGTAGGACTCTACACGTGCCCTTGTTGAACTTCACTTGTGACACTGAAAGATGAGATTGCATGGAGGACCATAAAAGTTTTATCTTGTTTACTTCGTATGCCATTAGGTGAAGTCAGTGAAACAAAGGCAATGCAGTTTAATGAGATACATGTGTGGCAAGGATAACCCCATTCTCACAGTCACTCCTACCTAGGAAATCACAGAATCAAAGCATCATAGAAGATAATGTATGAAAGTTTAATAAGAATTACTAAGGTCTGTATCATCTCATGCAAATCATACATCTGGGGAAGTTTTCCTCACCTGGTAAGCTCCCACCAGGAAGAACTTGATACATCCTAGCAGCATGTCACTGTCTACAACTGGGATTTTCTCTGATATATTTAAACTCCCCAACTGAAATCTGCTTTTCTGCAGCAAGATCCAGCATTATCTTGTTAGAGAAGAAATAATGTAGTTTAGTTTAATCTCTGGCTGGAGCTTCCTACTGGAGCAATGTGGAGGACACTTGAACAGCTTTTTGTATTGTTTCATCACCACGGTGTTTGAGTCCTTTTATTGAGGAGGAATGATTACTTGAACCCAAACATTTTCTACAGCTAAGTCAGCTGGTTAGCATTGGTCACATCCTCTAGTTCTCCCAGTTTTCTAGGAAAGAAAAGAATGACCAATAGTGATGTGTTCTTCTGATGGGCATCTTTTAAGCATACACGTGCCTCTAAGTGAGTGAAGTCAAGGTGAAAATAAGGTTGGCACTTGGCAGTGAAAACACTGAGAGTTCTGATGGTTCCTGGTCTTCCTTGCCAGCTTTTTTTCCAAAGGCTGAAAGTAGCTCCCAGGATGTCTGGGAGCTACTACCCAAATATGTTTTCCTTTTCTAAGGGGTCTATAACAGAGCTCTTAGATTGCTAAAAGTTGTTTTGCACCTGGATGGAAGTAATGTGTCTCCAAACTCTTTCTTTGACATTGTCCAAGTGAATGAGCTGACCTGGCTTTACTGTCACAGAGCACACGGACAGTTAGGCTAAAATGATCAAGTTCATGTTGTCATTTCATCTCTGTAGCTTATAGTCATCCATTACTTCATTGGTATGTTAAACCATTGCTAACTCCTCAGGCTTTCAGGACTGCTTCCCTTTTCCCCTCACACATCTCCAAGGCCTTTGATAGGAAAGAGGTATCCATCCAGTGCTGCGCTGGGCACCCCACTGAACAACAGCAGCAGTCAACAAACGCCATCACCACAGTGAAGGAATATTTCTGCTATACTGTCCTGTTGCTGGGCAAACCTCAGGCAACACAGAACACCAAAAAAAAAAACCCAAAAAAACCAACTTACCTAAAATGTTGCAACCTAGTGTGGAGGATGGAATAAGGATTTGCTCATTCATTCATAATTTTGGTGAAAAAGTAGTGCAGAGCTTTTTCATCCATTGATATCTGTAGGGCTCAGTATCATTTTCAGTGGTTCTTAGAGTCTTTAACAGCTCTAATGAGAGAGAAAAAGACAAATCCCCTCTGCTCACTAGCCCACATATAACATTGCAGGTCACCACTGGAAGCTGTTCATCAGTGACTTCCCTTTCCTCGACCTGAGGGATTTAATAGTGCTAGCAGATTGATGCTTAAATCACCGACTATTAAAAGCACTGGGGATTTGTTATTTCTTTTCTTTTCCCTTTGCACTCAGAGTTTCCAAAGAGGCTTGTATTGTCCTACATGTAAAAAAAAAATATATATATATATATAAAAAATTTTAAAAATTTAAAGACAAGCTGTATCTTCTCTCAGAAA
>JANHGN010014918.1:14523-38424 GCA_024605025.1 Megaceryle maxima | reverse complement strand
TATATTAAAAAAAATTAAAAATGTAAAGACAAGATGTATCTTCTCTCAGAAATAAGCAGATCTGAAAACTTTACTGGTTTGCATTTGTAAGTTTAATAATGTTCTATGTTTCTTTAAGTGCTTGTTCCACTCAGTTGCAAGGGAACAGGATGTTGTAGCTATGCCAGAATGTTTTATTGAAGAATGAAAATGAAGGAAGTGACTTACAGATACCAATAAAATGGCACCCTATGTCCCCAAGCTAGAAAACAGCATGAATTTCATTAAAATTTATATATAAACCAGAAAATAAATCTACCCTTACCCAATGCAGTCTATTAAATTAGGTGCGGAATGCTCCATGCAGATTAGCACCCCCTTCACCCCAGAAGACCTAAAAATAAACACAAGAGATATCTTAAATCACTTGTATTTGCTAGTGGAACACTGTTTTATGATGTTTGAGCTTGCCATGAGCCAGAGCCACTTCATCCAAGCCCCTCATTTCTGACTTTTTTGATATCAGTCAGGGTGCCACAGGGCTTTCATCATTTGCTTCCCAAACACACAGTTGACCAGGAAATAGCAAATGAGGCTTGGGAGTCACAGAGAATTGTCCTCCATGTCCTAGCTGGCAGATTGACCTTGTGTGACATGCTGATGCAAAATATACCTACCACCACCATGGAAAATGGGGAGCTCTAGTCTCTCAAGGACAGAGCAGCAGCTTTGAGCTCCTCTGGGGCAGCCCCAAAGCCTGCTGCCTTCTATTGAGGCCATATTCCCATTTATATCATTCTCGGTTCCTCACAAGGCTTTATTACAGTTTTCAGGAGCTCGCGTCTTAAAGACAGAGATGCATTAAATGCAAATTACCTTATGTAGGTGCTTTGGTCTTTTAAGTAGTTTTTTGTTGTTTGTTCTTTTTTTTTTTTTTTCTAAACTACTCTCCAGCTACTCGAACTGCTGGGTAGCAGGCTGGCATACCCTAGCCTGTTGATAATGTATTACAGATGATGTCTCTGAGAGGTTTTCTAATAAATTGTTGGAAAAGGTCACCATATTGAGTGGTCACTTGGCCATTTTGTGATTTTCAAATAACTTTCAAAGGGAAAATATCATTCTGTTGTAACTTAAGATACCGAAGTAAGTTAAATATTTGTGAACAGGATTCTAAATCTTTGGGTTCTGTTATACTTGTGTGTGTTTATATATATATATGCATCTATATATGTGGTTGCTGAGTCCTCCTGTGTTTAGTAATGTCACAGAGGAAATGACTGCTACAGAATACGTACTGTAAAACAGCATGGAAACACATATAAAGATGTGAATATATAGCAAGGAAAAAAAATAAGCTTGAAACATTTTCATTAGTAATTGAGGTTCAAGAATAAAAGCCTAGAAAATCGTATTCTCCCCTAGGGTTTCAAGGCATCACAATTAGATTTACTGGAGCTCAGGCTTTTATTTCCAATGAGTTTCAATCTCTGTTAGTAATATACAGGCAAGTGGAGTTGCCACATTTATCACACAACTAAAAAGGAATCATTTTATGTCAGTAGGTTTGCTCTAAACAAGCACCTGTTTCTAGATGAGAAAAAAATCAGCTTACCTCCACATCCTGGTGCATCGAGCTCTTCCAGTCAGAAAGAGGTAAATATGCATGGGCAGGGCTCTAGGTGTTCTCAAAAGCTCACATGAGCTGCTCAGACTCCAGTGAGTTGAAAGGTGCTTCACAAAAGCACTTCCCACCCCTTGGTACTGGCATTGAGTCAAAAGGACAGAGCTGGCACATGGCTTGAAAGGCTTAGGCAGGATGATGTACTACGCAGCAGAAAGTCACGGCAGAAAAATATCTGCCTTTGCCTTAAGGGAAAACCTCCTAGAAACTCATCCTTTTCTGTACTCTTTAGGACACTCATGTTGTACCAGGTAAATCTCAAACCAATCCAGGGTCCATGATATTGCAGATTGCTCCCTGTGGTTAATTGCTTCCTATCATGGCTTGGGGAGCAGGCCTTTTATCATCACGTTTGCACATCTGCCACATGACGTGTAGGTAGAGGAAAACATGGAGGACCTTGTTCCTGCTTAGCATGTGCAAACAATTAGGCATCTTTACAAAAGTTATTTCTCGATTTTATTATTATATATATATATGTATGTTTCAAATTATGTTCCAAACAGAATGTCAGAGTAGGTTTCTTTGGAGATGAGCTCTGTATAAGAAATGCTCTTTTGGAAGGAAATCTTGTTTTGAAAGGGTGCTGGATGGAGTCATTCCACGCAAGTGGGTGTTTCCTAAGGCTCTCTTCTGATCTGCCATCTCTGTTACAGCTTTGCATGGCTGCCTCTTGCTATTGAAGCCAACTCCATTATTCCATTGTGTCCAGGTTGTCTCGAATTGCCCCTTCAGTGATAAAAACTAACATTATAGAAATATTTTAAACATATTTTCCTTTCATCTTGAAACAGGACATTTCTACTTGGTGTCCCCTGCAGTTACCACAGTGTCCTGCTTTTGGTGAGAACAGAACTAATTCTGTTCAGTGATTTGACTTTTCAGTTCAGTTCTTCTAACTGCATTTTCTGAAGGCAGCAGCCTGTTTTCACAGACAGTGTCTGCTGCTGGCAGTGACAACACCCCGTGTTTAGAGTTACTACCAAGGGTTGGTGTGCAGACCAAGGCCACTGCTGGATCTTGTGCACCAACCACATTGGGGGGTGCAGGAAAGTGAAAGGCGGCACCTGCAGGGAGGAGGGGACAGGGCAGGTGACCCCAAACTGACCAGCCAGGTATTGCAGCCCATAGACATCATATTCAGTATAAAGCAGAGGGATCTAGAGGGTCTATAGCTTGCTTGCTTCTCACTTGCCCTCTTTCTAGGTCTCCCAGGCTCTTCTCCCCTCTTGGACTGCTTTGCCAGCTTTGCTGGGCTTGGCTCAGGTCCTCTTCCTGTTCCTTCCTCAGGGCATCCCAGGAGGAGTCTGCCCATTTTGCCTTCAATCCTGACCTGTGTGTCCTGAATCCAGCACCAGAATCCAGCTCCTGAACACATCTCCCATCTGCTGCTGGGCCCAGTCTGGGACTCCCCCAGTGCCTGCTCCACAGCATCATTGGTGATGGTGATGGAATTGCCATCAGGGGAGGTTGGGTTTGATACTGGTTTTGTATAGATTTGTACATATTCCAGTTTTATGATTATTATTTTCATTTTCATTAAAGCTGTTCTAGTTTTCTTTACTAATCACCAAGTCTCTCCCCTTTATTCCCTTTCTCTTCCCCTTTGGGGAGGGAGGGGGCTTAACAGAGAGCATCTGTTATAGGTCTAAGGGGCCACCATGACCCTAAACTGTGACATACAGTTATCCTCTGCTACCATCCAAGGCAGGGAGAGCAATTTCAACCTGTCACGCTGGTCATTCACTCGGCCTGTATTGCTCAGTACTCATTCTTGTGCCTTATGAACAGTCATTAGCAGGTAATTGTTTCAAGACCAAAGGTGGGTATATTCTAATTAGGATCTTTCTGTCAATGAAAGTTTTGTATCCTCTAATGAATAGGCAGATACACACCCTGCTATACTCCCTGCATAAGTATTCCTATCTGACACAAAGTAGTCCATTTAGTTGAGGGTTTTTTCTGCGTGTTTGGTTTAATAATGAAGCACCTTCTACGAAATCATTATTTTTCCTGATAATTTTATTTATTGAATGTGTCTCTGCTATCATGTGGCTGTAACACACTCAGACCATTACCTTTTATCCTGCTGTCAGTCCTCCTGCATGGCAACAACAGGCGAGCAGCATAGCAGTACACTGTAAGCTACTGCAAGTTCCCTCGCCTGGTCTGGTCAGCACTGAGCACTTGAGGGACATTGTTCCAGCCATCCTTGGTTTTTTGAACAGTTTCAAAAAGCCACCAGAGGGGCAGGTGGGGATTCAATATGATAGAAAATCTCATCCTTCTAGCAACAGATAGACTTCTCCTCCAGAGACACAGCTTCAGCAATGTTGAGTTCAGTGCTAGGAACATCTTCCCAAGCTTAATGTATGTTATCTTAAAAATTATTAGGCTAAAAAAATGATCTTAAAACTTTAAGAAAAGATCTGCAAACTAATTTCCAAAACTTTAATAGAACTGTCAGAAGTGAGTATCCTTGGATATGAGCCCTTAAAACCCTATGCTTTTGAGTATAGAATACTAATTGAAAGCTATTTCAGTTGTTCAGGTAACATCTGTATCATTAGGTTTTATTTTAACCTTACACTTGATTGCCATGGAAATCTGCACACGTTTAAGTCTTTTGCCAAGTCATGTCAGGTCCTAACGATTGTGGTGTAAAATTTTAGACTGAGTTTGGAGGAGTCTTTTGAGGATTTTTGCATGCGAATCTAGCTAAATGTACATTGTTTCCAGTGAGGAGGAAACTCTGTCTTTCCTTCCTGAACCAAATTCAGCTATGACTAAAGTGTCTCTGTTTGCAGATCCCAGTGAGGGCTGTTCAGTGGAAGAGGTGATTAGCTGGGTGTACTTGCTCCGTGCAGGTGATGGGAGAAAGGAGGTGCAATTCCTGGACATCCAGGCTTGGGTAAGGCACAGCTGTCAGGTGAGATCATAGGACAAAATATTTCAATATTTCTCAGGCTGGAAATTCTCAGCAGAAGCTTGTGTCTATATTATTCCTCATCCAGATGAAATCAGTGTTGGTGTTTTGGTTTGGTTTGGGTTTTGTTTTGCTTTGGTTTGTTTTTCCCCCTGATGTTCTCAGTATATCTCACTTGAGTCTATTAGCAGGCAGAGAGCAGAGACATGTGGGAAAGTCCAGAGGCACTCTGGGCAGTTTAGCCCTCACATGAGCACCAGCTTGAGGTGTACAAGCCGCCCTGGCACACCACGGCACAGCTGGCATTCCAGTCAGACAGAGGATGCCTCTGCCCTTCTACCATCTTCCAAAACTAGACCTCTCAGGCTGTTGCTTTTACCTGTTTCTGAGATTTTTCCTCTGCTGTGTTCTCCATTCTCCCTCTTCTGCATGCAGAAGTGCCATTATGGCTCGGAATGCTGTAACTTCCTTTGTCCCCACTAGACTCTAGATGGGAAAGGAATGAAACTCATTGTTAAAGCACATGAAGGCTGTGGAGCAAACTGCCCTTCTAAGGCCCAAAGGAACATGACCAATCAGCTCAACTGGTTTGGCTGGGGTACATGTGCTTGCACACAGTCCAAAGACAATAGTTTTGCCTTGAGTTGGATAACAGTAACTAGCACAAGTCAAATGCTGTTTGCAGTGGATGGAGGTAGATTTAGAGCAGAGGAGAGTTTCTTGTCAGGGAGCTCTGAATCATCTGTCTTTGTGGTGGCCATGAACAGGCCACTTGAGATATGTACCTTATTAACCATAGCAGCAGTGCCCTCCCAAAAGAGCATCCAGTCTAACTAGAAAAGGCAGATTGATATGGTGGATAGGACATGGATCTCGGACCCTCAATTCAGAGGCCCTAATTCGATGCTGGAAAAAGAAGAGGGTTTGTGCAGCCAGCCAGTAATTTGATAAAAGGTCTTGCATGGGACTGGCCCTAACTGATTCATCCAAAGACTTGCCAGAAGGGTCCTCCAAAGAAAGTGACCTAAGCAGTCCCATGCCCCTTGCCTTAACTATATAACCACTTCTACAGTAAAGCACTAATATCACAAAAGAGGAGGGATCAAACAGCACTGCAGACAGTATTTTCCTCCCCCTCCACAAGAAGACTGTGACTAAAACTGAGCAAATAATTTATTATTAATTTATTTTGTACCTTTTGGCTGTTTTCCATTAGTGAAGAGTTCACAACATGATGACAATTTTCTCAGAGGTACTCAGAATTACTCAATGAATTGTGCCTGTAAATAATCCTTAGTTTTTAGCTTTTCATGACCAAATTTCTTACAAATCATAAATGTCAGAAAATAGAGCAATTTTGACGGGACACTCCTATCGTATGGCATACCTGTGTCCTGATGAAATTTGTGAGGTACTGCGAGTTGTTGAAGCAAACGCTTTCTAGAGGATATTCCATCTTCATCTTTGGTGAGTATTCTAATGCATTCACTATTCTGAAACAAAGAATCTTCTCACAGATAAACTCATACCCAAGTCAAAATAATGTCCACTGAGACTAGTGGAAATCCCACTAGTTTTGAGAGTCAACTCCAAGATAGTTCCTAGCTTCCAACTGATTACCCTCTGTACCTGGTAGCCATGATGGAGCTGGAGTTAGCCACCACATCTCCTGTCGTGGCAAATAGTGAGGAAAAGGTCACAAGAATTAAATTTCTGCCTCTGCTTTCATATAAATCAAAACCTCTTTAGACTTATATGAAACCTAAATATTTCTAAGAAGTGCTACTTCATTGATTCCACATATTTTGCTCCCTCTCTCACTCAGCTTCATGCCATCCTGGCCCTTTACAGTGTGTCAACATTCTGGCTTTTCATGGTTATGTTTTATGCTAGAGAAGGTGACCTATACACTTTACAGCTGCATACTTCACGTCCACACAACTGAGGGTCTCTAGAGAGTAACACCTGCCTCAGGGAACTGGAGGTGGAAGTTGTTGGGGTACTTCAAAGATGGACGATGTCAGAAGTCTCCTGTTGTGGCACATTTGTGGAACAGATGGATTTTCTGAGGCATCTGTCACCCAACCCACTCCAGACATCTTCCTAAAATTAAATCCAGCACATGGGGACAGCAGGAAGAAGCAATGACATATCTCTTCTGCCCCAGTTTCTGCATCTATCTGGTTCTCTGGTTGCTGCTGCAACTGAAACTCTCCCTCTGCCCTGCCCATAAATTTTGCTGCACATCAGGAATACTGGTGAAGATTGTGCTGTCTGTAACTATCAGAATAATTAGTTCTATCCATGGTTATTATCTTTATTATTGTTTTTCTTTCCCCTGCATTTTTTAATACATTTGCTCGAGAACCAAATGATCTGGCTAGCCATTAAATGGTGTGGGTTCCTTCATTTCTTAAGTGACAGACAAAGCAAGTAGTTAGCTGTGAGAAAACCCACTGTACTTAAAGGTGACTGTACTGAGAGAGAAGAAAGCCATGCTTGTACAGTAACCCCTAGTCAGGCAGAGCAGAAATCTATAGTTGCTCTTTGGGATCTAAGGGTCTCTTGTTTACAAGGCAAAAGCCCTCTGACTCCTTGCTGTAGCAGGGAAGAGAACATGTTTCCATGTAGAACCTTGCCCATCCTTTTCACTTCAGCACAGAGCTCTGCAGCTAAGATTCCCCTACTGACCTAATTATCTGTTTATTTTGAACCACATCTGGCTTTGTGCAGCACAAAAAGCAGATAACCAAAGGTGTATGACTCTTCATGAATGAAATCAGGAGGTCCTCCTGGAAAGGCTAGACCAGCCCTGTAGCATCATTTAATCTTACAACTGGCCTAAACATGTCTGTGCTTTACAATGCTATTGCTTCACAGCTCTTCCCAAGCCTGCATTGACTTAGCAAATGTTCCCTTCATTTCCTCACTGGCAGTGGTTCTGGCTTTTCGGGATTTAGAGACCTGATTTATTTTCGTAGCTTTTCTCTGCTAATCTCTCTTCTTTCCAAGCATTCAAGAGCTTGACTGGAAGCTTAACTAATTTAACTGTTAGGAATGATGCTCCACTTCTAAAGAGTTGTACCAAAGCTTGACATAGCCGGTGGGAAGTATACTTTTGTCTGAGATTCTTATTAATAATGGAACTTTATCTTTTCCAGTCTGATGTGGTGGTTGCTAGGGAATCACGTAAATTGATCTTTTGGGTCACATAAGAAACCAAGCTAATGGATAAAACTGTATCCATCTTACACTACAGCTATGACAAGCCACTGACCCTTAAATAAAGTTTTAAAATATCTAGGTAGAACAGGTAAAATTTGTGTTGTTCATTTGTTCAGGAATTTTGATCAAAAAGACCCCTAGGCAGTGATATTTCTTTCAATTACCTTTTGTGAAAGAACTAATGCTCCTTTGAATTGATTTGCAACAACATTAAAAATGAAATCATTTTTTCCAACCATCTTTTGCAGTTTCTGAATGTTTTTGCTTAAAAATAAATGGGAATAGCTCATTTTATCTCAGCTTCTCATTCTCTTGTCCTTTTCTGGAGGAAGTCTAACAAAGGAAAGATGGTTAAAAACCAAGAATAAGTAGGTCTTGCCAAACAAAGCAAAGTGAGACATATTTAAAGAACTTTTTATAAATTAAAGCAGTCTGTGAAAAGCTTCCTACGTTGAAAATCATCTTTGAACTGCTAATTTTCCCCGTGAAACTTAATTGTCCTTTTTGACTAGACTTTTTTTTGCAGTCAGTGAACACACACCAGTATCTCTCTTATTTGTTTCAGACTAAATAAGGGAAATGCATGTTCTCAGTATTTTCCTTAGAGATAGATTTTCTAAAATTCTTACTGTCCTACAGTTTTTAATGCATAGATGTCATCAGATGAAACAATGTGAAATCTTTATGGAGTTGCAGGCTTGAAGTTGATAAATGTACCATTAAATTAGTCTACTTTTTCTTCAGTTTCAAATACCACATAAGAAACAGACAAGAACTCCAGGACAGAAGTTCTCCTACTGTTACTGTGAATTACTGCAAATGAATGACATCAAATCTCCTTTGAAATACCTGCTCCTAGGACCAGTGGCAGAATCAGACCTGACTTCAGCCAGTATTTAATTCAGTTGGGCAGTCCCTCGTACGTCCTTCGAATCTGCATCACATTTCTCAACAAATGCTCTCAAAAAAGTTCAACCACAAAAATGGGTACGCTTAGGTGGAAGAGTCTAACTGAGATAGTTACTATATGTTCCCTAAAAGAGCTCATAAACCACCTCAAATAGAAATGGTTTCTTTTTAATTTTAGTTTTATATAAACATACAAATGCTGTCTGCATGTTTCGTGAGCAGCCCTGTAGGGTGGGTTTTTTTCCCCACCACAGAATTCGTAAATGTAATTTTGCAAGTAACTCAGTGGTATCTCCCAGGGATGTAAGCACCAAGCTTTGGTGACTGCCTTAAGAGGTAAATTCTGCCTCCCTCCTGTGCTGATTAGCAAACTGCAGTGAAGTGCATTGCTATGTCATCTAAAGAAGTAGTTTGACATTTCTTCTCTTCTTTAAGAACCAGTGGCATAATGCAAGTTCCATTTGTTACAGTCTGTAAACACTAAAAATGTCCACTTTTATCATACTGGTGCCTCTCTAATGTCTGACTGTAGAAGGAGCTGAAATTACCAATTCATCATCCAGCAATTTGCTTTATAAAGAGAGAATTGATAAGGGTTCTCAACAAAGGAGACAAGCTTGTCTTTTAAAAGACAATTGTCTTACGCTTCCAATTTTCAGGCAAAATATTTCCTACAGATTAATTTGTAGGGGTATCATGACCCTCCAGTAGCATTTATTCTTTACCTATTATGATCCTTGCTGAGAGTGTAGGAAAGAAATAAAGGAGCTAGAAGGATCCCCTCTCCTATCCAGTCATGGCCTTCTTCTGTCAGGGTTTTAAATGTCACCACCAGTGCGGTGTAACTCCAGGTTTTCAGGCTTCTGTGGTCATATGCATATATACCTGAGTGATGCCCATCACAAGAAAGACATCAAAGTGCTGGAGTGTGTCTGAAAAAGAGCAATGAAGCTGGTGAAGGGTCTAGAGAACAAGACTTATAAGGAGTGGCTGAGACAATTGGGATTGTTTAGTCTGGAGAAGTCAGAGGGGAGACCTTATCCCTCTCTACAGCTCCCTGAAAGGAGGTTGAAGCCAGGTGGGTGTCAATCTCTTCTTCCAGGTAACTAGTGATAGGATGAAAGGAAATGGCCCCAAGTTGCACCATGGGAGGTTTAGGTTGGATATCAGGAAACATTTCTTCACTGAAAGGGTTATCAAGCGTTGGGACAGGCTGCCCAGGGAAGTGGTTGATTCACCATCCTTGGAGGTATTTTAAAGACACATAGATGTGGCACTTAGGAACATGATTTAGTGGTGCACTTGTCAGTGTTAGTTTTACAGTTGGACTTGATGATCTTTAAGGTCTTTGCCAACTTAAATGATTCTATGATTCTGTGATCCTGTGACTTTGCTATTCATTCCTGTGTGCTTTTCTGATCAGGAACTGCAATCAGTTCACAACAGCCCTGCCAGAAAGCCAACACGGCCCAAGTTTTGGCCCCATGCTAGCTCAGCAGGGGGTGCAAAACTAATCCCCTGTATCTCACAGTCCTGTTTCCTGGGAGTGTGTTGTTTGTCAGTGGTAATTACAAAGATGGCAATGTTCTATTCTTTGGGAGATAAGAGAGGCAGATGGCATATTCATTTATTAAAAACCAACCCACTCCTTCTATTTACTGTAACTCTTTGTGCTTTCATTAGGATTTACATTTTAAATAATCAGGGATCTAATAAGCCAGCATGGCACCTCATTATCAAGGATGTATCTTCAGGTCTCTACCTGAAAGGAGACTTGTGGTTATTTTCCACTTCATATCCCTTGGTTTAAGAACCTGCTGACTTGCTTTATCTCTGCCTGCTTCAAAGCTTCCAGTTGTGTGAATGCAGCCTCCAACCTGGCAAAATGCAAACTCAAAACTTTCAGCTGATTCCAAATGCTATGCAGCAAGGAAGATGTGGATTTACAAAGCTCTGGCTTGCTCAGTGGAAGTGTTTAATTAGCCATTAACCAAATACCTCCTTTTTATGCCTGGGACTGGGAAGGAGGGGAAGGCAAACAAAGCTTTGTCGGTTTACAGCTTATTCTGGAAATTGGTGGTAACACAGTGTCCTGGTTTGAGCTGGAATGGAACTAATTCTGTTCAGTGATTTTGCTTTTCAGCTCAGCCGCTTCTTACTAATTGTACTTCCTGAAGTAAATTGCAGATTTTCGCAAACAGTGTCTGCTTCTAGCAGAGATAACGCTCGATGTTTAGAGTTACTACCAAGGTTTGGTGTCCAGAAAGACTCCTACTTACACTTACTCCTATATAGACCAAGGTCACTGCTAAATCTTGCGCACCACATTGGGGGTGCATAAAATAAAAGGCCAAACCTGAGGGGAGGAGCAGCCAGGACAGGTGACCCCAAACCGACCAACACGAGATTCCATCCCATGTACATCATATTCAGTATAAAGCTGAGGGATCACAAGGATCTCTTCTTCAGTGGCCGGCATCCAGGGAGGACTTTGTCCATTTTGCCTTCAATCCCAATCTGTGTGTTCCTGAATCCAGTTCCAGAATCCAGCTCCTGAACTCAGTTTCTGCCTACCACTAAGTCCAACCTGATACTTTCCCAGTGCCTGTTCCGCAGCATCAGTAGTGATGGTGACGTAATTGTTATCAGGAGGGTTGGGTTTGATATTAATTATATATATATAGTTAATTTTATTTTTAGTCTTTTCATTAAAGCTGTTTTATTTTTCTTTTCATGTCCGTAAATCTCTCTCCCTTATTCCTTCTCTCTTCCCCTTTGAGGAGGGAGAGGGGTTAATAGAGGGTGTCTGTCACTCATTTAGTATCTGGCCCAGTCCTAACCCTCAAAACACATTTAGTTCTGTTCTTAAATATATGCACCAATGTTAGCTATGGCTCAGACATGAGATGCTGAGAGCAACAGGGGAGGGCAGGCTCATGCATCTCTCTGTGAAGATCAGATGCAGGACCAATAACTAGGGCATAATCAGAGTATCTTCCTGCTGCTTTCCAATCACCATTCAGCTAGTAATATTTTCACAGATTAAATAGCAAGTTGCAGCTAAGTTAGGCAAGTGCAACTTAAAAACAATACCATTGTTTAAAGAAATTAGGTAAACTTAGTCAAAGAAGCATAGCATCTCATTCGTATTAATTTCCAGCAGAGACCTAGTTGTTCCAGTCCCTGATTCAATCATTTGCTTGCCTAAGTGTTTTACTTCCATCTGTGTATTCTTCATTATATTCTTCCCTTCAGCATTCACTTCTTTCCTTACAGTTGTTCCCAAGGTTAAACACCCAGCCTTCACCTCCTGTTTCTCATGGTCACTTCATGGGAGACAGCAGTTAAGAAAAAAAAAAAACAGCAGCCAGAAAACTGCTAGAGAATGTGTACATACACACATGCACACACTTACAGATATCTGCAAGGTACCAGTAAACTCCATTATCTCTATGTGGCACAGACACAGTCCCTGGTAGAGTCTGGCAGCATAGCAAAATGCTCTGTGCTTGAAGACTGGTTTGTAGCCATGCTCACTGCAGAGTGCCACAGCAGACTGGGCTGCACAGCCAGGAAAGGATCTGGAAAGCCAAGCGTAGTCAAGCTGGGGCAACCATGTGGTGGAAAAGACTGGCAGAATCACAGAGTTACCTAGACTGGAAAAGACCTTTACAACAATTGAGTCAAATTATTAAGCTAACACTGGCAAGTTCTTGACTAAACCATATCCCTCAGCACTCTGTCTACACGGCTCTTAAATCCCAGCAGGGATGGGGACTCCACCAGTGCCCTGGGCAAGCCATTCCAAAGCCCAATAGCCCTTCTGGTGAAGAAATTTTCCACATATCCAATCTAAACTTCCCCTGCTGCAACCTGAGGCCATTTCCTCTTGTCCCAACACCCACCCAGACCCACAGACCAACACCCACCTCTCTACAACATCCCTTCAGGTAGTTGTAGAGAGCAAGAAGGTCTCCCCTCAGCCTCCTCTTCTCCAGACTAAACAACCCCAACTATCTCAGCTGGTCCTCACAAGACAAGTGCTCCAGGCCCTTCATGAGCTTCACTGCCCTTCTTTGGAAACACTCAAAGTACTGCAATGTCCTTCTTGTAGTGAGGGACCCAAAGCTGAAACACGATACTCAAGCTGCAGCCTCACCAGTGCCAAGTACAATGGTAAAATCACTTCCCCAATCCTAGTGGCCACGTTGTTCCTGATACCAGGATGTCATTGCCCTTCTTGGCCACCTGGGCACACTTCTGGCTCATGTTCAGCTCTCTGCTGAGCCCCCTACAGAATCCAGTAAGTCCTTGCACTGGCTATATAGGATAAGGAAGAGTGACTCAGAGTGAAGGACAAGTCTACATTTTCAAATCTCAAATTCCGTGGGAAATGCTGCCCAGAATGAAAATAGGCAACTGCTAAGTTTGGGTTGATATTGATATGTTCACTTGCTTCTCTTGTCAATGTATGTGTTTCTGCCCTTAGTGTCTTGAGTAAATGTTCTTGGGAAATTAGGTCAGACAGTAAGACTAGGAGCAACACAAGTCTTTTTAAAAGATCACATTCCTTTGAGCACCCAGGGACCAAACTATGGTGATGGACACTCAGTTCTGGTGCAGCTCCTGTTAAGGAGCACATCACTATCAGTCAGTCTGCGCTACCAACAAGGCTCTGTAATTGCAACTCCACATTCTGACAGAGCAGTAAAAGTATAAGAAACATTAACTGGTTGTAGCTGTGAACACCTTTCCTTTGCTGCCTGAAGTACTCAGTTTATGTCTTTGAACTCTTGGCCATATGAGGATTTTAAATGCAGTCGCAGGGTTAAGATTGGTAATACTGGGGACAGATGTTATTGAGATGTGAGTAGTTTGAGAAGAATCTGGAATTATAAGAAAAAAAATATCTTTTTTTGCATCCTCCTTTTCAATATCAGCCTTCTTGTATGTAACTCGGAACAAGAAAGATTTTTTTAATTATGTTGTTCTTGCTATGAGAAAAGAAATTGTACATATGCAGAAGAATGGCTTTAAATTAGCAAAGACAAAATATTAATTATTGGAAAATGCAAAGCAGGGAAAGAAATCAATTGTGCTAAAACAGCATAAGAAAAGAACCTCTTAGCCTCATCAGATGCTTTGTGGGAGAAAGACTTAAATCAGAAATGTGCTGATACTATTATATAATAATAGTATATGTAATTATCCCTGTATCTGCTCTAGCTCTACTAATTGAAAACTCCCACTGCTAGAAGAGAACCAGCTTGCTGAATGATCATTAATTTCTCAGACTGGGTATTAAGTAGACAAAGTTATTGCATATATCTAATCAGATTTGTATTATTATTCGATGTCACACTACATCCTACACTGTTATGATTTAAAAATATCACATACTCTGTGACATGCATAGATGAGATGTGCATTTTCTTTAGCACTGAAGTACATTCTTTTCTGCCTTTGCAAGCTGTGATTATAAGTTCTGAAAGCAGATTTTCAGAATATATTAGTTATATTAGAATTGTCCAGATTAAGACATTTGTTTGTTTGATACTTTATTAACACCTCTAGCCTCCAGATTTTGTAGTTCTGTGTCTGTCAGAGAGCTGAGTGTGATTTTTCAGGTAAGGCTTGCATGCAAAGAGGAACATTCTTTATTCTTTCTCTCTCCTGTTATTTGATTATATGGTTCCCTCCACCCCAAAAGAAAGATTGCATTCTATTAACTGTGGTTCCAAACAATCTGAACTACCTTTGTCTCTTTTTTTTCCCGTATGAAAAGGAGAAAGACACTTAATTTGAAAGACAAACTGAGTTTTACTTGTGAAATAATACAAAGAAAAAAGGACAGAAATAAGAACTACAAATAGAGCAAAAATCTTGCTCAGTGTTATACATTTAAAATTATTTCAATAGTTTACCTACTGTGGCTCCAATAAAATGGTAAAAATTCAGCAAATAGTTATTACCACAGGGGGACTTGATGTTTATCCTTTTTCTTCCCACTAAGTTGTTTCAAGCTTTTCTATGATCTTACCAGTTATTACTTTGGGGTTTAATAACAGCTGTTATTGCCCACTGCCCACTGTGGTTGTTCAAAATTGCCCAGCATCACTGCTGAAAGTTGAATTTGTCCTTTGTGTCCTGGTTCAGGACAATATATGCACCCATATCAGAGTACTTTAATCGTGTAGTCATGTGCACATCTGGACACTGGGTTCCCTTATTGGATTACAGTTTGAGGAGTGTATATCCAATGACATTCTCTGTTCAACCAAACATGTGAATCTACACCAGAAAACAGTCAGAGAAAAGTTGTGCCAAGAATTACTGCAGCTGAGCAGAAGCTTAGTGCTCTATCTCGATACCAAAGTGTCAGTTCTCCTCTCTCAGGAAAACTCAGTTTTCAGTACTGTCTTACTGATTAACTGGTTATCTGAGAAGTTATGTATCTTGTTGTTATAAGTGGTTGAAACCATGACTGAATCTCACAGTGCAGCAAGAAGTTCTTATGTGAACATTGTTTTGGTATAAAAGTAGTAAGAAATTTCTTGTAAGAAATTACATACACTAGCTCAAAGGACCAAAAAGGAGAAACCTCTCTATGAACAAAAAGGATCTGCTCTGTACATTGTACTCTGGGAAAATCAATCCAGAATCTGCCTGATGCTGTATGAAAGTGGAGTACCCAGTATATGAAAGGACGTAACAAGTTTGCACTATCTCTACTCCTCTTTTTATGCTATCTTATTAAAACAGCTATTTTATTAAGCTAGTTGTTGTCAGGTCTTTCTTACTGAGATCCAGGAACAATCATTGTCATCATAGAATCATCATAGAATGGTTTAAGTTGGAAGGGACCTTCAAAGTTCATCTAGTTCCAACCCCCCTGCCATGGACAAGTTCCATGGGACACCTCCCACTAGACTAGGTTGCTCAAAGCCCACCCAACCTGTCCTTGGACAATTCCAGGGAGGGAGCATCCACAACCTCTCTGTCAACCAGTTCCAGTGTCTCACCACCTTCACAATAAAGAATTTCTTCCTCATATCTAATGTAAATCTACCTTCTTTCAAGTTTAAAACCATTGCCCCTCATTCTATCATCACATTTCTTGATTAAAAGTCCCTCCCCATCTTTCCTGTAGACCCCCTCTAAATACTGTAAGGCTGCTGTAAGGTGTCCCCATAGACTTTTTTTCTCTAAACTAAACAACCCCAACTCTCTCAGCCTGTCCTCATAGGGGAGGTGCTCCAGCCCCCTGATCATCTTTGTGGGCCTCCTTTAGACCGGCTCTAGCAAGGGGCCCTATCTTGGGAGCCCCAGAGCTGAACACAGGTCAGGTCTCACAAGAGTGGAGCCAAGGGGGAGAACCACCTCCCTCGCCCTGTTGGCCACAGGATACTATGGACTTTCCAGGCTGTGAGCACACATTGCTGGATCAAACACATTTTTTCATCCACCAGTACCCCAATCCATCCATCAATACTTTGCAGGGCTGCCCTCAACCCACCTATCACCCAGCCTGTTTTGAATTGCACTGTTTGTCTCTCTCTTTCTCAGCCTCACTCCCACGATTGCAGAACAGTAGCCTACAGGGAAGCTCTTCTGGGAGCATAACAAATCCTGCTTTCTGGCACATAGCAGAGCCAAAATAACCTTTAATTATCACATATACTTTAAAAATTAAATGTTATTTGCTACTAAAGTTTTATTCCAACTTTGATGAGCACAGCTTTCATTATACTCTCAAAGGAATGATTTATATCTCCAAAGAAAGCTTTCTGAACTGGTATTTCTCCACCTATCCACAAAGTAAAGTAGTCTAAAGTAATGGTCATAAAAATGGCACAAGCCATCAAGTTTTATGCTCACAAAGCGTGACTGTGTAGATGGGCTTGATGGGACAGCAAGAATGAATGAGAGGAGTGTTCAGCAAAAAGAGGATTGTGGGCATCTTCTTGGCACATGGTTGTTGCCAGGGACAGTCTGTCTACAGTGTGTGTCTGCAGTGTGGTTGTCAGGTGCAAGAAGCCCTGTCCATGTGGTGTACTCCCAGACTGTACATGGAGGCCTCTCTAGGCATGACTAGTGCCATGCCAAGTTACCAACTGCAAAATATGTTCCCCATACTACCTGCCACCTGCATCTGGAGAAGCACAGTTTGCACAGAGAATAAGTCTGGTCCTGATAGCACGCTTAAAATTGTCTCCAGTTGTGCCTGAATGCCAGTGGCTCATGCAGCTGGAAGCTTTTGCCACTTCAGAGTGATGCACAAAGAAGGCAGAGCACAAGAGGCAGAATATGCAGCTTCCATCTTTCCCAAGTGCTTGGCACTGAAGAGGAAAACACAGCAATGAGACTTGCAAACCCACATTTAAAATGTAGATTCAAGTTATGCTTTCGTTGTAGTCCTGAGTGCAACAGGGATCGTGTCAAACAAGGGTCAGCTCTCATGAAACGGCGTAACAACCCATATGCCATGCCCTGCATCAGCTGTAGGGGCTTACACTGACTTTACAGTGTATTTGACCCAGGTCACCTGGCAGAACAGCAGTATCACCGAGGATTTGTGCAATGCTTGCAAATTATGGATCTACATTTCCTTCTGGAGATAAGAGCGAGCATGAGGAAAGAAAGGCCTCAGGTGCCTTAGCTCCAGGCTAGAGTACACTAGTAAGGGCTCAGTTTGTAGCTATAGATCTGTTAACACTGAGATGCTAAGCTTTGAATGGAACTGAGATGGAGAAACAGCATCAGGGTATCACACAACACTGAGCTGTTCTATTTCATCCCTTTCCCCTTTCTGCTCAATAGACCAGATCTGCTCCATTTGTGGTTCTGCTATGGCCTCACTGCTGGATGACATGCAGGTAATTATGTCTGCTATGAAAGTAACTGGGCCATTTCACTCCATACCTTGGGGGAGATGCTGAGGAAAGGGATAGTGCTGCATAATAAGCTTTGCCTTCAGTGCCAGGGGAAAAGAAGGATTCAGAGCTTGAGATGATCCTGGATGGCTCAGGATGAGAACAGATGCATGCCTCCAGGGCTTGCCAAGCTGGAAAATCTCCTCCTCCTTTATCATGGTTCAATCTTCCCCATATGTAACATGCCAAGTCTGCTCAGTTTTATGTTTACCAGTTGGGAGAGGTAAGGCCACAATTCTCCTTCAATTTGTGAAGCATGATCCAAGGTGGTTTACTTTGATTGACAGGATGCTAATACAACAGTCTCCCAAAACAACTGCTATCACAGTGTGGTCCGCCACAAATACAGTTGTTCTTGTATTTCTGAGCAAGCACTGTCCTGTTTACTGCTCTGTTATGTGTACAGCTTCACGTGTCCAGACAGTTTGATAGAGATAGCCAAAACAAGGTGTTAGTGGAATGGGTGAATCCAGGCTGCAAATTTTGAGGGATGGTCAACTTCTCATGCTATGTTATGTCTTAGCACACGCATGATCACACTGCTTCAGCTTTACCCTGACCTCCACTGAACCATCACGTCATTCTGACGGCTCCGTGAGGAAATACAGAGAACAAGTGGTGGGTGAAAATTTGCATAATATTAGCTTGAATGAAGGTGACCCAGCTAGATCTTGTTCTGGTTATTTCAGGATGAACTTGCTGGGGATTAGTATGCAACAGTTTCTTCATGGCACCATGTGGATGGGAGCTATGATATGAAGTGCATCAGCAGTACCACCTGAGCTGCAGCAGCCAATGCAACGAAGTTCTTGTCAAGCTCCTGTGCCTCTCTGCAGTATGGGGTGAGGCCACCGAGACAGAGCTTGCAGCTGGGAATGTTGGGTGACATTCCTTGTGAATGAGCAGCTAAGCAGGAGGTTAAATGGCTTACTGCCTAGGAAGTCCCACAGGCTCCACAACCCATAGCTCCAACACAGCTCTGACTCTCACTCCAGAGATCTCCACATCCTCAGATTTGCAGAGACAAACCTGCTGCAAGGCAACTCCACCGACAAACTTCTGTTCCTTGTTACAAAGGTTTCAACAGGACCAAAAGGTTGTTTCTGCTAAAAATAAATAATTTTCAAAACACAAAACCACTCCAACCACTTTTTTTTTCATCCAATATCTGTAAAGTTTTTAAGATAAATGTTTCAATTATTTTTCTCTTCTATCAGATGGAATCTGGGCAAGTTAAGTGTAAAAAATATTTGAAAAGGTCATTTTTATATTCCTTCTTGCCTTGAATCTTGTCAAGACAGTGTTCTTCACATCTTACATGCAATGTCAGCATTTATTTTCCCTCTAAAATTTCCAACTATTTCTAGACACTATTTCTCTAACATGACCTATGATGTCATGAAACTTAGTTATGGGGAAAAAAAGGGAAAAATCTCTGCCCCAAAGCAAGATTATCAAACCCAAATACCATATTTTTTAAATTATCATTTCCATGTTTGCAACAAACTGTACTGTTCATATCTAAGGACCTATTACTCCTGAACACCAGAAGATCATATTGCCAAATACTTCAGGAAAAATTATTCTTGTCACTTTAACATTTTGAATGAAGTACCAGCATAACTTATTGTGAATTCAGTTTTATAAATTCAGAAAATGTATTAAGATAAGATTTAGAGAAACAAGTAAACTTTAGTGTCCTTACTGAAGTGGACTTCCCAGAATCACTGAGGTTCTGACATTAGCTATATTATCTGGAGAGTAGAGGCCCCAGAGCAAGTAACCAATCTTCTTAATGGTAGTAGTCCTGTATTTAGCACAACAAGATCCATGCATTACTACAAAGCAAATGTCTGAATAAATTTATTGCTGGTAATATTTTTTATCCTAATTGATATGATTATTACATGTATAGTATAAATCTATCTCAATTGTCAAAAACTAATAAAATGGAAATCCTTTATAATTCTACTGTGGAAAGGAGTGAAAGCTACAAAATGGTCCTTCCTAATGATTTAGAAAGTTTCAGATTATATTCTTAAAGAAAACTTGGTCACTATCCATGGGATGAGTGCCCAGATTTTCAAAACCACTTTGAAGCCTTCTTCTACACTGTGATAATACCTTTGTCTTTAAGTATGTAGGAGATCCTGAACTTAAAGGACTGCTAGTCTCTTGAAGTGCCATGGGATGGTAATATGAATTAAAAGCAATAATGTGTGGTGAAGTGAAAAGTTTGTTTTCTTTCAGGACACAGTCTCATATTTCTGTGTTCTTTTACTGCAACAAATGATGAATGATTTTTTTTTCTTTTTTGTAGCTTCAGAAAATTGCTTCCAGTGGCAAAGGAGAAAAGAAACTAAACAGGAACTACAACATACCCATTGTAAAATTATCAGTAGGAAAATGCCAGAGCTCTGTGCTAACCGTGGCATTATCATCTGCAACCAGTACAAACACAACAACAGTGATACCTGTAGTTGACAGTCATGCTTTGGTTCCATATCAAGGGAGCTCTTTTCATGATCCACTATTAATGTTCCGGTCATGATAATCATAGAATCATAGAATGTTAGGGGTTGGAAGGGACTTCTGGAGATTATCGAGTCCAACCCCCCTGCCAAAGCAGGGTCACCCAGGGCATGTTGCACAGGAACAGATCCAGGTGGGTTTCACAGATCCCTGGATTCTTTTGTGGTGGGTTAAGCATTGTCCTGCAGGTGTTTACCACTGTTAAGTATTATCAGCACATCTTTAAAGACTCCTGCAGAGCTTGCTTGGAGTAAAGGAGACAATGAGTCCCCCCTCTTTACCCCTGTAGCCTCTCCCCCACCCCCAACCCCTGGGTTTTGTCAGAAGGGTAGACTCAAGTGACCTGTATCTAAAAGCTGACCTTGCTTACAGTACCTGTGAACAGGCCTTGTAGTCACAGACACTGGAATCTCAGAGCCTCTGACCCTTAGGTGATGCACCTAGAAACCTAGGTTGTATATTGGGATTCTCGTTTGTTGCTTATCAGATATGTTCTTGCATTTCTCCTTTGCTAGAACAATTTCCCAGCTAGGAGCTGAATAGTGTCATCACTGTCATAGCTAGTGAAAATCACTTGATTTGCAATCAACAAAAATCACAGAATCACAGAATGATGATGTTATGATGTTATCATAATTGTCAATATGAGGGTTGAGTAATTTAGGAATACTTGTTATCTTGCCAGCAGTAAGTTGTGGGTCTGATCCAAAGTGCAGGAAGCTCAGTGAGAAGCTTTCCATTGGCCTCAGCAGGTCTTGGATGAGGTCCTCCATTGGGATATAGGAAGAAAATAGCCATTACTGCAGTGCTGAGATAAATAGATGAATAAAGTACAAGTGTTAAATTTAGTGAAGTGGCTCCTGGATGTAATGTACAAAGTATAATATCAACCAAAATGGCACATCAATGCAAGACAATATTATTGTTCCAGCTATTAGTGATTGGGAATCACAGGCATCATCTAACATTCACTGGATGTGCATTCTGATTTCTAGAAGCATTTTAAAACTCGTTAAATAGAATATAAAACTAATAATGATAAACAAAAACCCTAATTTCATTACATTCTGGTTAATTACTAAATAACATCTACCTGGTCTTATAAAAAGCAAATTAGTTGGAATGCAACATGTCTTCACTGAATAGCCATGTAAGAAAAATGCTAAAGGAGGAAGGCAGGAGGTAAATCAGCTAGTCAGTGCAGAGGGATTTAGATTCACCCTTATTGCTGTGTCCCATAGCAAAAATGCCTCCACTCCAAATATTGGGTGAATGTGTGATCGGAAAGTCTGAAATGACCACTCATTTTTATACTGGGATTTGATTTTATGACTGTATCTTAAATCAAGCAAACTGCTGTTCTACTGATTTATGACTGGACTGCTATTTATTCAGTGCAAAGGCATCCTATTAGCAAATGATCGTGTCCTAAGGAAACAGAAGACAATTTTGCAATTACTTGGTAGCACCTACTAGTGAAATTAAAAATCAGGGGAAAAGATTCTGGTAACTGTGGAAGCAGCAGCTCACGTTTCCAGATGGTCAGCATGAAAGTGACATTGTACACCCCCTGAGATAATAGAAAGTGTTGGCAAGTCATTGTGGACGTTTGCTTAATTAATAGAGGGTTGCACATCATTCAGTAAGAAAGCCTGTGTGCTCAGCTCCACTGAAAGTCATACATGTCTGAAGCAGGGATTATGGAGGATTTTGGCTCTCCTGTCAAAACATGAATTGTTCAAAACCCTCTTCAGCTGCCATCTCCCACATCAGAATACACAATTTTCACAAGGGGACTCTTCTGTTGTCACCGGTGAAGGAGGAAAAAGTAGTGGCCAGATATTACTACCTTTTAAAATACAGCAGATAAGGACAAACCTCATTAAAAAAAAACCAAACAAACAAACAAAAAAAAAAACCAAAAAAACCACAAACTAACAAAAAAACAAACACACACACAAAAAAAAAAAAAAAAAAAAAAAAAGAAGAAACCAAAGCCAAAAAGCAGTCCAGGTGTTGGAAGATCCATACTGCTGGGAAAAATTTTTGTGGTTTGATAAAATTCAATGCCCTAGCCACCACCTTTCCAGGCAGTGAGGTCAAAGGCACTCCTGCTTGCTTCCTTAGCCTCTTTCAAAAGCAGGTTTATGCCCACTATCTACACTAACAATCAGTGGAGTAGTTAGCAAGCTACCCATAGGCACAAACTCCTAGTGACTGGATTATATTTAGGGATCACTCAGAAGAAAGAAGGTAATAATTTGCAGTGGGGGCAATACATATGTGATAAGAAAAACCTGAATGTGTGTGCAGTTTCCATCAGAGCTGTATCTATAGCATGTGCTTCATTCTTCCACACCTATTTCTGTCTAATAGATATCTTCTGTTCTTTGTTCTTTTCTTTGGCTCCCCTACTTCACTTGCATTTACTGCAGAGTTTGCTTTTAGTGAGTTTTATGTGCTGGGATTTTCAAAGTGGCTTAAGGCTATTGACTTTCAATAGGATTTGGGTAGCTAATTGCCTTTTCCTTTGTACTTTACAAATTCCAGACATAGCTCTTCTGTGAGTTCATTTTAGTCTTTTATGACCGAATTTCCTGAAATGTTATATCCCTCTTGAAAGGGAAAAAAAAAAAGTACCACTGCTTTTTAATGTAAACTGAAGGAAAATGATTGTCCTTCATTGAAATGTCCAAAGGTCTTGGTCACTTAAGTAAATAAGTTAAACAATACAACCATTAAATGCATTAATTCAAGTCTCCTTGAGATCTGGATTCCAGTCTGTCAGAGGATCTGGGTGATACACTTTTTCTGTAGTCTGTTCTGAATGGGTGCCATGCAGTGGTGGTTTAAAGGACCCAGAATGCTGAAAACTTTATATAGTCTTTGGGCTGCCCATTCAGACAGTGTCCTTCTGAATAGAAATATTTAATTGTTTCACAACCTACATAATCCATTGCTGTCTGTCAGATTTGACAAGCAGCTTTGATCTCTCATCCATAGTATCTTGTCTTTCGGCTCACTACTGGTTATCTATCAGTTAAACTCAGTTTACAGCCCACCTCGGAAAGTAAAAATAGCAAGAGATGGTCAGTACAAAACAGAAGTAAATAATTCACCTAACACAGTAGGTAACTCAACTAATGCTAAAGGAAAAAAACCCCCATATTTTGTAATGGTAGCTGAAGGCTTCGAGAGGCATTCAGAAAAGCAGAACTAGGGACAGAAAAAGTGCATGAAAAAAGCAAACTGCAGAGTAAGCTTTTGTGAACTGCTGCCTCAGCAAGAGTGAATCAGTCAGATGCACAACTGAAAGAATAGCACACAGAAAAGAAAATAGGAGAAAACAGAGGTTGTAGGTAATGGATAAAATGCTGGGGGAGGTGGGGGGAAGCATTAGTCACTGGTTAGTTTGTCCTTTTTCCTGTTTGCCTGTCTTTACTGACTGTGTGGACTGTGCCCTGCCTTCAGGCACCCCAGTGCCCTGCTCAGCGAGGGATGAGGATAACTGTACAGAGCAGGTGTGTTCTAAACAGTTCTTAAAGCAATTTACACAGAAGGAGACTTCACTGGAAATGGAAAAGAGTAGGAATAGAAAAGGAAACAGAATATTTTGTAGCAACTTTTTTTTTTTTTTTTTTTTTTACCCAACACATTAGTGCTGCATGACTGTGAGAGCAAACACTCGGAAGAAAGCACCTCTGTTAGAGTAA